>WNWK01020559.1:0-35610 GCA_009830355.1 Cherax destructor | reverse complement strand
CCAGTGTCTTGATACACTGAAGATCACTGAATGTCATAGTAACATCGATCTACAACCCTCCCATTACCTTTTGGGCACTCATTCAGCCCTGAAGTCAAGTTAAAATCAGCACCTACAACACCAGCTCACTCCAGCCGCCATGTTTTCTCCAGGAGGGATTGTGGGAAAATAACAGTCTCTCTAAGCTCCTCCCCTCAAAACATAAATACATCACTTTGCACATCCTCTCAACATATCTTATGTTATTACAATGAGACATGCAACTTATAATTATTACTTAATAAAATGTGTGCATTATTTATATAACCTATTATATTGAGAAAATCAGTTTAATCCAGCTCTTAAGTTTTTAAGGCTGGCCAAGCCTTTTAAACTCAACCCAAGCAGTGCTTCTGATTAATTCAATATAATTAGGTATTCATGTTATTTAATTACAACAATACATGCTGGGTTCCATAGCCCCCATAACAAGTCCATAATACCCCATAACACACTCCTATTCCTCATTTACATAAATGACCTACCGAATGCATCACAACTACTCAAACCCATTTTATTTGCAGATGACACAACATATGTCTTCTCTCACCCAAATCCAGTTATACTGGCCAACACTGTTAATGCCGAATTACAGAAAATATCAACATGGATGACGACTAACAAGCTTACTCTCAATACTGACAAGACCTACTTCATACAGTTTGGAAGCAAAGCCACAAATGTTCCACTTAACATAACGCTCAATGGCACACCCATCACAAGACTCACAGAGGGAAAATTCCTAGGAATCCACCTTGACAGTAGCCTTAAATTCCAAACACACATACAACAAATTTCCAAGAAAATCTCGAAGACAGTAGGCATATTATCAAAGATACGCTATTATGTACCACAGTCAGCTCTCCTTGCACTATATCATTCACTTATCTACCCGTATCTCACCTACGGAATCTGTGCATGGGGATCAACAACATTAAATCACCTTAGACCACTCATAACACAACAAAAGGCCGCAGTCAGAATGATAACAAATTCCCACTCTAGACAGCATACTCCACCAATATTCAAAAGTCTAAAACTACTCGCCATAAAGAACATTCATACTTACTCTTGTGCCTACTACATATATAAAACTTTACACTCTAATATAAACCCTCCGCTCAAAATTCTCCTCACCAACTTTAATAGGATCCATGACCACAACACAAGACACAGATCACTTTTTGATATACCCCGTGTTCATATCAACCTATGTAAAAATTCTATGCACATAAAGGGCCCCAGAATCTGGAATTCATTACCAGTAAATATTAAGATAATCTTGTCTGAAAATCAATTTAAGACTCAACTCAAAAACCACCTACTCACCCAAAACTAAATGATCATACTATAAACTACTTTGAAAAATGCTCATTATTACTTTCCTATATGATAATCTCAATTTTTAATAATATGTTACTATTATGTTACCCCCTACTCAATCAAAGCTAAATACTCGTATTATAAGTTTATGTCAAAAATGCTCAATGTTATTTTCCTTAAGATAATCTCAATTCAATATTACCATTCGAGAATCTAAACACCTGTAACAATCTAATATCATCATATAATAATTTAAACAGTACAATTTCATCATATTGTAATTTTGAAAACAATTTTTAACTAGAAAAAACTCAATAAATTTCTCTAATATTAAGTACATAGTCTTTAAGTTACTAGATTAAGCTGCCCCTAATGCCATGGCATGTCAGTGGCTCTCCTTGCACTCAATTTACATTGTAATCACCAATACCTATGTAATCTGCAATCTGCAAAGAAATAAAATTTACTTTACTTTACTTTACTTTATAAATACGTGATTTAAAATTAAGGTTTACAGGAAATGGAATTTATATTTCTTTATTAATTCTAATAATTTCTGTAGGTTTTGGGACCATTTCACAAGAACTTCACATCTATTGTTGGACCAAATGGAAGTGGCAAAAGTAATGTTATTGATTCCATGCTGTTTGTCTTCGGCTACCGTGCTACAAAAATCCGTTCCAAGAAAATATCTGTCCTGATCCATGATTCTGAACAACATCAGAATGTTCAAAGCTGTAAAGTTTCTGTTCATTTTCAGAAGATCATTGACAAGGATTCCGATGACTTTGAAGTAGTTCCCGATTCCCATTTTGTTGTCTCTCGCACTGCTTTTCGTGATAATTCATCTTTCTATCAGATAAATGGCAAGAAATGCCAGTTTAAGGCTGTTTCAAGACAACTTCGAGCACATGGTATAGACCTGGACCACAGTCGCTTCCTCATCCTTCAAGGTGAGGTTGAACAGATTGCTATGATGAGGCCCAAAGCTGTAACAGAACATGACACTGGCATGCTAGAGTTTATTGAGGATATAATTGGCTCGTCAAGATTGAAAGAGCCAATTGAATTGCTGTCCAAGAGAGTGGAGGATTTAAATGAAGCACGAAGAGAGAAACTGAACAGGGTGAAATTAGTGGAAGAAGAAAAAGAGGCATTAGAAGGGCCTAAAGATGCAGCTGTTGAACATTTGAGGCTGGAAAATGAAGTAACACGCAAGAAACATACACTTTTCCAGTGCTACTATTTAGACTGCTCACGAAGAAAGGAAAAAGCAGAGGGTAAGAAGCAAGAAATTGACGAGGGTATGAGTGAAGTGAAGAAGGAACTAGAGGAGGTTAATGCAAAGAAAAGAGAAAAAGAAGAAGAAATAAAAAAGTTAGGGAAAAATTTGGAGAAAATTAGCAAGATAAAAGAGGAGTGTTCAGAAAAATTTAAAGCCTTGGAGAATGAGGATGTTAAAATACAGGAAGATCTTAAACACAAAAATCAGAGGAGGAAGAAACTAATAAATCAGCAGATTAGTGAAAAAAGTAAATTGGAAGAGCTGGGGAAAGTACCTGGAAAAAATGAGAAAGACATAGAGGAGTGCCAGAAGCTGAGAGATGATCTGGAAAATGAGAGAAAGAAAGAAGAGACAGCATATCACAAAGTCATGTCTACTCTCAACTCTGAAACTCAACAGTTGCAAGATGAAAAAACAAAATTTGAAACTTGCCTTATTGACCTCAGGAAGGAAGCTGATGAAGCTAAGAGTGCACTTGATATTGCTCAGTGTGAATTAAATATTTACCAGAGTACAGAACAAAATGAAAAAAAAAAACTTGAACAGATCCTTGCTGGATTAGAGAAGGCCCAGGATACTATCCATCGAAGAACAGAGGAAATAACGATGATGGAAGATAATGTACCTAAGAGTGAAGAACAACTTAAAAATGACAAACAGAATCTTCAGCAGCTGATTCCTGAGCAGCAAAAGATTGAGGAACAGCTGAGAACTCATCGAGTGAAGCTTGAGGAGACTCGCAGTGCAATGCAGTCGTCCAGGTCTCGAGGAACCATTCTTGATGCAATTATGGAGCAGAGAAATAATGGAAGCATTACTGGTGTGTTTGGCCGATTGGGTGATCTAGGTGGCATTGATGTAAAATATGATGTTGCCATTAGTACAGCTTGTGGGCCACTGGACAATATAGTTGTGGATTCAGTGGACACTGGTGAAAAATGTATAAATTTTCTTAAGATGAACAATATTGGTACAGCTACCTTCATAGTTCTGGACAAGATGGAAAAATGGAGAAGCCAGTGTGAGATGTCAATGCAAACTCCAGAAAATGTACCTCGCCTCTTTGATTTAGTAAGATTAAACGATGATAAATTGAAAACGGCATTTTATTATGCTTTACGGGACACCCTCGTAGCTGACGATCTAGATCAGGCTTCGCGTATTGCATATGGAAGAGTGCGGCATCGCGTAGTAACGCTGAAAGGAGAGTTGATTGAACCCTCTGGTACTATGAGTGGAGGTGGGAGGTCAGTTCTTCGTGGTCGTATGGGTAAGCAAGCAGCTGTTTTCAGTGTTGATCCTAGAGAAGTTGAGCTTGTAGAGGGTGAAGTTGAGAGGTTGACACAACATGCTGGACAACTTCGTAGAGAGCGTGCTCAACTAGAAGACTCCATCCAACAACTAACAAAGGATTTAAAGATGGTAAAATTAAACATTCAGAATTATAAAATGGAAGTTGAAGCTGCTCAGCAGCAACTTGTATCCTTCCAAGACCAGAAAGAAAGGCAAGAAGAGAAAGTGAGTTCTGTTAAACCAGACCCAACAAAGATTAAGAAGATGGAAAAGAATATTGAGGAGAAGATGAAAATTTACGAAGTAGCAGCAGCTTCTGCTCGGGAAGTTGAAACACAAGTTAATAAAATTCATCAACAGATTATGGAAATAACAGAAGGAAAAATGAAGACACTCAAAAAATCTGTAGACAGTGTCAAGAAGAAACTTGAGAAAGTTGATGCAGAAATTATCAGACTTCAGGTTAGTCTATTATCCAACTCGCTTAGTATTTAAAAACAAATTAACAGTTTTCATAACAGTAAGAGCTCTGAATAATGATGAATATATCTGAGTTTTAGTTGAAGTTTAATTGATCTCATTCTAATCCAAAAATCGAAAGTATTTTCAGGTGAAATTTGTGATGCTTGGGACATAAAAGATTAAGAGTGATACAATTGTAAATAATCTTTGAATCTTGCAGCACTGCTGACTTAATAATAGTGAAGAAAATGATACACTGATAATAATGTTTAATAATCAGTAACATAATATTTCAGTGAGCAGCAAGGATGTGTAATAAATAGGTTGTATAATATTATGATTGATGTTAAAATTAATATATAGTTAGGCTATATACAGTACTACCGTCCTGCCAAGTGAGTGTAAAACGATAGCCTGTATTTGTTTTACATGATGGTAGGATTGCTGGTGTCTTTTTTCTGTCTTCATAAACATGTAAGATTTCAGGTACGTCTTGCTACTTCTACTTACACTTAGGTCACACTACACATACATGTACACGTTTATGTATACACACTCATCTGAGTTTTCTTTGATTTTATCTTAATAGTTCTTGTTCTTATTGCTTTTCCTTTCATATCCATGGGGAAGCGGAATAAGAATCTTTCCTCCGTAAGCCATGCGTGTTGTAAAAGTCAACTAAAATGCCAGGAAAAATGGGCTAGTAACCCCTTTTCCTGTATAGCTTACTAAAAAGAAAAAGAAGAAAATCGTCAAAGTGGGATGTTTGAATGTGCGTGGATGTTGTGCGAATGATAAGAAAGAGATGATTGTAGATGTTATGAATGAAAAGAAGCTGGATGTCCTGGCTTTAAGTGAGACAAAGCTGAAGGAGGTAGGAGAGTTTCAGTGGGGAGAAATAAATGGGATTAGGTCAGTGGTTTCAAATAGAGTTAGAGCTAAAGAAGGAGTGGCAATAATGTTGAATATTCAGTTATGGAAGGTAAAGAGGGAATATAAATGTATAAATTCAAGGATTATGTAGAGTAAAATAAAGGTTGGATGTGAAAAGTGGGTTATAGTAAGTGTTTATGCACCTGGAGAAGAGAGAAGTGTAGAGGAGAGAGAGAGAGATTTTGGGAAATGTTGAGTGAGTGTGTGGGGAGTTTTGAACCAAGTGAGAGAGTAATTGTGGTTGGGGATCTTAATGCTAAAGTGGGTAAAAATGTTGTGGAGGGAGTATTAGGTAAATTTGGGGTGCCAGGGGTAAATGTAAATGGGGAACCATTAATTGAGCTATGTGTAGAAAGAGGTTTGGTAATAAGTAATACATATTTTATGAAAAAGAGGATTAATAAATATACAAGGTATGATATAGCACGTAAGGAAAGTAGTTTGTTGGATTATGTATTGGTGGATAAAAGGTTGATGGGTAGGCTTCAGGATGTACATGTTTATAGAGGGGCAACAGATATATCGGATCATTATTTAGTTGTAGCTACAGTTAGAGTAAAAGGTAGATGGGACAAAAAGAAAATAGCAGCAGCAAGTAAGAGAGAGGTAAAAGTGTATAAACTAAGGGAGGAGGAAGTTAGGGTGAGATATAAGCAACTATTGGCAGAAAGGTGGGCTAGTGCAAGTATGAGTAGTGGGGGGTTGAAGAGAGTTGGGATAGTTTTAAAAATGCAGTATTAGAATGTGGGGCAGAATTTTTTGGCTATAGGAGGGTGGGTGCAGGAGGAAAGAGGAGTGAGTGGTGGAATGAAGAAAGGGTGTGATAAAAGAGAAAAAAGTAGCTTATGAGAGTTTTTTTTACAAAACAGAAGTGTTAATAGAAGAGCAGAGTATATGGAGAGTAAAAGAAAGGTGAAGAGAGTGGTGAGAGAGTGCAAAAGAAGAGCGGATGAAAGAATGGGAGAGGCTCTGTGAAGAAATTTTGCTGAAAAAAAGAAAAAAATTTGGAGCGAGATAAACAAGGTAAGAAAGCCTAGGGAACGAATGGATTTGTCAGTTAAAAACAGAATAGGGGAGTTAGTAGATGGGGAGCTGGAGGTATTGGGTACATGGCGGGAATATTTTAAGGAACTTTTAAATGTCGCTGAAAAAAGGGAGGCGGTAATTTCATGTACTGGCCAGGGAGGTACAACATCCTTTAGGAGTGAAGAAGAGCAAGATGCGAGTGTGGGGGAGGTGCGTGAGGCATTACGTAGAATGAAAGGGGTAAAGCAGCTGGAACTGACGGGATCATGACAGAAATGTTAAAAGCAGGGGGGGATATAGTGCTAGAGTGGTTGGTATTTTTGTTTAATAAATGTATGAAAGAGGGGAAGGTACCTAGGGATTGGCAGAGAGCATGTATAGTAAAAGAGGTAAAGTGTATGGCAGGGTTATTATTGAAAGAATTAGAGGTAAGACACAGAGTAGGATTGCAGATGAGCAAGGAGGCTTTAGAGTGGGTAGGGGATGTGTAGATCAAGTGTTTACAGTGAAGCATACAGTGGAACCCCGGTTAACGAACACCCCGGAAATCGTGCAATTATGCAAGTATAATATTGTAAGTCCTTGTGGAAGTGTATTTTTGGGGGTCTGAAATAGACTAACCTACGTGACATTTTTCCTTAAGGAAGTAAATTCGTTCGGTAATGGCACTTGAGCAGGCTTCTGCAATTAATTTTTTTCGTTAACTGGGGTTCCACTGTATTTAGATAAACGTAGAGAAGTTTTCATTGCATTTATGGATTTAGAAAAGGCATATGATAGAGTGGATAGGGGAGCAATGTGGCAAATGTTGCAAGTGTATGGAATAGGTAGTAAGTTACTGAAGGCTGTAAAGAGTTTTTATGAGGATAGTGAGGCTCAGGTTAGGGTGTGTAGGAGAGAGGGAGATTACTTCCCGGTAAAAGTAGGTCTTAGACAGGGATGTGTAATGTCACCATGGTTGTTTAATACAGTGGAAGCCCGAGTTTCGTAAACCCCGGAAATCGTACAATTATGTAAGTATAATATTGTAAGTGCTTGTGGAAGTGTATTTTTTGGGGTCTGAAATAGACTAACCTACGTGACATTTTTCCTTAAGGGAGTAAATTCGTTCGGTAATGGTGCTTGAGCAGACTTCAGGAGTGAAGTTTTTACGAAACTCGGGGGTCCACTGTATATTTATAGATGGGGTTGTAAAAGAAGTAAATGCTAGGGTGTTGGGGAGATGGGTGGGATTAAATTATGGGGAATTAAATGCAAAATGGGAGTTGACAGTTACTTTTTGCTGATGATACTGTGCTTATGGGAGATTCTAAAGAAAAGTTCCTCTTCAAGGGGGGCTCCTTGCTGTTTTGAAGAGGCTCTTGGTCTGAGGAATTGGACCTTTTGGTCTTCTTCCTCAGACCGAACCTAATTACCCCCCAATCCTCCCTCCCTTTTCCCATTTTCCCCATCCTCCCTTTTTTCCCTTTCCTCCTCTTCCTCCTCATCCCTCCCTTATTTCCTTCCCATTTTTACCCTGGGAGCTTCCCTCCACAGGCATTCTAGTTCCTAGGTAGAGGGAAGGGTATCGTGGTCTATCCCATTCCGTTGAGGTCCTTGGCGGTGGTGTAGTTTGCCGTGGAATCTGGATCGCCTGGGGATGTCCCGATCCCTCTCTGGTCTCCCGGGGGGTGGCCTTGGGTATCTTTCGGGCGACGGGTGTATCTCTGGAGGCCACCTTTCGGATTCCGGGGGTGGTGGCCGAAGGCGGTATGATTTGTGGTGGATATCTGGCCGCCCTCTCTTTTGTCCGCCGAGGTGGCTTGGTGGATGTGAGGTTGCTATCCCGGATTGCTGGTTTACTGGCATGAAGGGTAGGGTATGGCACGGGTTCCATGCAGCATCTGCACTACTTGTGGTGTTGGGGTCCTCTTGGGCGCGGAGGGAGATTTACGTCCCTTTCATTCCTCCTAGGAGCTATTCCTCCACGTTCCCCCCTTTTTTTTATTCTTTTTTTATTTTTATTTTTTCTTTCTTTTTTTTTTCTTAAAAATAAAAAGAAAGAAGTAACCTAACCATGGCTGACCCAATCCATGAACCCAATACCCCCTGGCCCCTTCCTGATACCACACCTAGTTCTGACCCTACCTTGTTAATGAACGACTGTTCGGACAACCCTAATACCCCTGTACCTCTTGCTGGTGCCGGTTCGTCACCTGCTTCAGGTACCATGGACCCGACTGGCCCTTTCGATACATCTGACCTTTGCTCTTCTCTGACCTTGATGCCGGCTTCTCCATTGACGGTGCGGCAATTTTCGAATCGCTCGCCCGTCTCCCATCGGACCACCCTCGGTCCCACACCCAAACGAACAAAACCCACACATGACGATTCGACACTTCCTTCTCGTTCATCTCAGAAACGACCAGCTCACCACGCACTCCCCTTAAACTCTGTTTCAAACTACTCAATGGACAAAGTTTTTTACTCTGCGACCAACTTCTCCTAATACCTATCTTTCAGACCATAGTATTGGTAAGGCTCTGCTACGCCATGTTGGTAAAGACATCTCATTTCACGCTCTCAAGAGCGGCACTCGCATCATCACGGTCCAGAATGCTGGCCAAGCTCGCGATCTTTCTCTTCTTACAACCATTGATACTGCTCCTGTTACTATTGACAAGCACCATTCCCTCAATTCTTGTTGTGGTTCTGTCATTTTGCCCCACACCATTGTCCAACGGAATTTCCAGACATGTGGTGATGACATTTTAGAGCAGCTTGAGCTCCAAGAACTCCCTATCCTTAAAGTTGACACTTTTGTCCTCCCTGCCAACAAGCGAAGACGTTATCCTTGCAATATAGCTCGTTTAATATTTGACCACTCCAGCCGCCATTGTTCTCCAGGAAGGGCATTGTGGGAAAACAACATCTCTCTAAGCTCCTCCCCCTCAAAACATACACATCACTTTGCAAATCCTCTCAACATATCTTATGTTATTACAATGAGACATGCAACTTACAATTAATTAGTTAATAATATGTGTGCATTATTTATATAACCTATTATATTGAGAGATCAGGTAATTCAGCTCTTAAGTTTATAAGGCTGGCCAAGCCTTTTAAACTCCCCTAAGCAGTACTCCTGACTAATTCAATATAATTAGGCATTTATATGTTATTTAATTACAACAATACATGCTGGGTTCCAATAGCCCCCATAACAAGTCCATAATACCCCATAACAGACTGCCGTGAATTACCACCTTCGGTTTACATTGCAGGTCAACGTTTACAAGTTCAAAAGGTGACCCCTACACTGCAACAGTGTAGAAACTGCTGGCGTTTTGGTCGCCTCATCCTCAATCACCCCTGTCTCGAATCCTTTTGATATTCTTGGCTCTGAGGTCCCTACCTCGGCTTCCCATACTGTCCACACTCCTTCTTCTACTCACTCGCACAATTCTGAGTCTACACATCCTTATCCTTCAACTAAACCTCAGCACCCCCCTTCTCATAAGCCCGGCAAAAAATCCCTACTGCCATGTTCTTCGCCTCCGATTAGTTCAGTAATGTGTGTGGAGGTTCACCCTCCTCCTCATACACTACCTTCTTTCCCTGTCCCCTCCCAAACCCCTACGACAGTTTCCTCTTCTATCTCCTCGTCCTCTACTTTAGTACAGTCTATAGACTGCCCGATAGTTGCTCCCTCTTCTTCCATTTCTAATGTAGTCCCACATTCTGCATCTTTGACTTCCGAAACACTGGAAGCTATTGCAGAATATACAGTGGTACCCCGACTTACGATATTTTTTCATTCCAGAATGCTGTTCAAGTGCCATTACCAAACGAATTTATCTCCATAAGAAATTATGTAAAATAGACTAGTCCTTTTAGACCCCCAAAATTACACTTACAAAAGCATTTAAAAAATAAACTTACATAAAAGGGTGTGTTTGGGGACCATCGTAAGTCGGGGTACCACTGTATATCAGAGACTGGACCGATGATGGACACTACTCCACCTGAGGTTCCTCATCTCACTTCTTCGTCTCAACCCCCCCTTCCTTCACAACGTCCTCCTCCCTTTCTGATTACAGGTCTTCCGCTGCCTCCACACGTGGACTTTTCTAACCCTAGTCCATAGATTCCTTTCATTTCCACTTATATCTTTCTCTCCATAAATCATGGCTTATTTGCAGTGGAATATCCGAGGCCTCAGGGGTAACCGGGGTGAACTTCAGGTGTTGCTCTCCCAGTTTTCCCCTGTTGGGGTCTGTTTGCAAGAACCCAAATTACAATCCACTGTTATCAGGCCCTTTTCAGGCTATGATTTGTTATATTCATCGGATCCTTTTTCCGATGGAACCTTTAACGAAAGTGCTCTTCTTATACGTACTGGTGTTCCATACCGTCAGCTCTGTCCCTTCTTCCTTACATTACACCGCAGCCCGTATCCACTTGAATAAGTGGTATACACTCTGTTCTTTATATCTCTCCCCTTCGCGGGCATTGTCTATCCCAGATGTTGATTTTCTGGTTTGTTAATTACCGCCACCCCTTCTATTACTTGGCGATTTTAATGCACACCATTTTCTCTGGGGAGGGTCGCACTGTGACTCCCGTGGCAATCAGTTGGAGGCATTTCTTGCTTCTCTTCCCCTCCATGTTTTAAATACGGGTACTCCTACCCATTTTGATCCTCGAACTCATTCTTTCTCCTGTATTGATCTCTCCATCTGCTCTTCCTCAACAGTCCTTGACTTGACCTGGTCTGTCCTCCCGGACTTACATGACAGCGATCATTTCCCAATCATCCTTAAGTCCCCTCTGTTTTCTCCACCTCCTCATTGCCCATGCTGGCAATTTGACCGGGCGAAATGGGACCTTTACGCACATCTTGCTGCCTTTCATGAGGTTCCTACCTCGTCCTCTATTGTTGAGGTTTTACATATCTTTTCGTCCTCTATCTTCACAGCGGCTTCACATTCTATTCCCCAAACCTCGGGCAAGCATCCTCAGAAGTGCGTGCCTTGGTGGTCTCCTGCTTGTGCTCGGGCAGTGCGTTTGAAACGCGCTGCATGGGGTAGGTATCGGTATAACAGAACCACAGAGAGACTCCTTGATTTTAAGCAGAAGAGAGCTATTGCTCGCTGTGTCATACGTGATGCTAAACGCACTTGCTGGCGAGATTACGTTTCTACTGTCACTTCGGCTTCCTCGATGAGTGCAGTCTGGAAGAAAGTGCAGAAATTAAGTGGTAAATTCTCCCCCGACCCGGCTCCTGTTCTTCAGGTTGCTGGTGTCGATATAGCACACCCTCTTGCCATTGCCACTGAAATTGGTAATCATCTCGTCCGCATTTCTCAGGTGCTCCATCTATGCCCCTCGTTCCTTTCTTCTAAGTCTGCCAGCGAGTTAAAGCCCTTAGATTTTTCTTCTCTTAGAGAAGAATCCTATAATGTGCCTTTTACCCTTCAAGAACTGGAGGCAACACACTCTGCTTGCCGATCATCGGCAGCTGGGCCAGACGGCATACATATTCATATGCTACAGCATTTACATCAGTCTGCTCTTACTGTCCTCTTACGACTCTTTAATCTCATATGGTTGCAAGGAGTTCTTCCCCAGCTGTGGAAGTCTGCTATTGTTCTCCCATCGCTCTTACCAGTGCAGTTTACAAGGTGATGGAACGTCTAGTTAATAGACGTTTGATGTGGTATTTAGAGACACACAATAGTCTCTCCCCTAGTCAATATGGCTTCCGTAAGGGCCATTCTGCCATTGACTCCTTGCTGCGCTTGGATACGTATATTCGTAATGCCTTTGCGAATAACCATTCGGTTATCGCTATCTTTTTCGACCTTGAGAAGGCTTATGACACAACTTGGAGATATATCATCTTGGCCCAGGCCCACTCCTTAGGCCTCTGAGGCAACCTACCATTCTTTCTTAAGGCCTTCTTAACCCTTTCAGGGTTATTGACGTACTAGTACGGCTTACGCGCTGGGGTTATTGACGTACTAGTACGCATAAATTCTAGCGCCTTCAAATTAAGCGCGAAATGGCTGGTAGGCCTAGTGGTGAGAGAATGGGTCTGCGTGGTCAGTGTGCGCAGTAGGAAAAATCGGGAGCCAGTGGTGCATTGTGGGAACGCCATGTTAGTACACATTTTCACCATGCCGGGCGGTAAGAAACTCCTCACTCCTCGGCGAATTGGGACTCTTTGTTCCCCAGTGACAGTTCTAACACCGATGGGAGTGTCAGTGGTGATGAGTTTCAAGGTTTTGAGGCAGTTGTGACCGAAACTAATGATCATAATACCGGTAATATTGAGGAAAACCCAGACGACCCTCAGCCCTCCACCTCCGGTGCTGTGGCATCTTGTTCACGCTCAATTGTACCAGAACGAAAGAGGAAACTGTTATTAACTCATATAACAGACTATGATGTGAGCAATGGTGATGATAGTGATAGTGAATATGAACTCCAAGCTCTTCAAAACAGTTCCAGTAGCGAGAGTGGTGTGGAATATTCTCCAGTGAAGCGTCAGTATATCGACGGTATATGCGCTCTGGTAGCGTGCCATATGCTGTTCCAAGGGAAGGAGTACATCTCGGAGTACATCCCGTGGGGGTACAACAGGAAGTGATAGTGAAAATGACAATGATAGCGTTGCAATTGGAATGAGAAATGCGCAAGCATCTGTTAGTGGTAGTGGTGGTGGTGCCAGGCGCGAGGCACCAGCAGTGGACCATGCTGGCACCGACGCCGCTGAGTCAGCTCAGCTACAACAAAGGCAACCCTCACCCACCCACCAACCCCCACAACCACAACCTCCACTCCCACAACCCCCACAACCTCCACAACCTCCACAACCCCACAACCACCTGTAAATATCCAGTACCCACCAGCAGACCGCACCTGGGATTGGCAAGCAGCTGACAATTTTATTCCCAGTCCCCATCAGTTTGATGAAAGTCAATGTGGAATACGCCCATCTTGTCCACTTGGGAACAATGCCAGTGAACTGGAATGCTTTGAATTATTCTTTGATGAACCTCTGATGGATATTATTGTCAGGAAAGCAACAGATACTACGAGTACACCATGGCAAACACAATACTTTCACCAACATCACGCCTCAACAGGTGGAAAGAGACAACTGTGGCTGAGATGTACTTGTTCTTTGCCACAATAATGCTTATGCCTCATGTTTATAAGCACAGTGTCAAATCATACTGGTCGACAGACCGCCTGATTGCAACACCAGGTTTCAGTGATATAATATCAGTGAATCGATTTGTGCTACTGCTGAGGATGCTTCACTTTTCAGACAAAACCACCCCTGACAGAAACGACAGGTTATATAAGATTAGAAATGTGTTTCTGTATCTGAAAGAAATTCAATATGCATTTTTATCCCTTCAGGAAGCTTGTTATTGACGAGTCACTGATTCTGTTCAAAGGTAGACTGTCATTCAAGCAGTATATACCAAGCAAGAGGAAACGCTTTAGTATAAAGTTGTTTGTGCTTTGTGATTGCTCCAGTGGTATTGTATTGGATATTATTGTGTACACGGAAGTTATACATTGCAAGATACCAGGAGGTTATTGGGTATCTCTGGTGATGTGGTTAGAACAATGATGGAACCATATCTTGGTAAGGGGCATATATTATATACTGATAACTGGTACACAAGCCCCTCCCTCAGTGATTTTTGCGAGTGAACTTGACAGATGTGTGCGGTACAGTGCGTGCAAATCGTAAGCATATGCCTAGGTTCAGTGCAGGCACTCGTAGAGGTCAGGTGCAAGCGTTTGCTGCCAATGACATCATGGCATTTCGGTGGCATGACAAACGAGATGTCACACTGTTGTCATCTATTCATCCTAACGAAATGACAGACACTGGCAGGCTGAATAGAGAGACCGATGAACCCATTCTAAAACCTGCAGCTGTGATTGACTACACTCTCAATATGCGCTTAGTGGACAAATGTGACATGCAAATTGGGTTTGCTGATTGTGTTCGCAAGAGTTACAAGTGGTACATAAAACTCTTTTTCACATTCTGGACATTACCATGCTCAATGCTTATAATATCTATAAGTTGAAGACCACAAACAAACCACCATATGGCGATTTTTGTTTATCTGTCATCAGACAAATAATATTCAAGTACCAAGGAGCAACACCTGCAATAGAAACACGCCCAACACCAAGTCATCAACACCTACCCTCTCGTCTGAGGCTTGGTGGTGAACACTTCCTAACAAAACTGCCTGCTACTGCTTGCAAGAAAAGGCTCAGAAGAGGTGTTTTGTCTGTGCACATACAAAAACGCCACAACAACGCAAAGACACTCGTTTTATGTGTGTGGAATGTGAAACACCACTGTGCATGGAACCATGTTTCAGAGACTTCCACAGGCTGCAGAACTTCTAGAAACATGTCCAGTGACTCTATGTATGTATATATATGATTGAACAATATAAATAACTAATATTTGTTATTGTAAAAATTTGTAAATACATTGTGTAAACAAATTAGTGAAAGAAACTTCATGTGAATATTGTGTAATAAATAGCGAGTGAATATTTGAAAAACAGCACTTATATTGGTCTCACAGGCCATAAAAGTTATTTGCAACAAAAAAACAAAATTCAATCAGAAAAGAAGTCCAAGAAAGAAAAAAATATTACCGGGTGACCGGCAGTCGGCGATGTTGCCGACACCCGGGTCCATTTTCGCCAACTTCAAATCTCTATATCTCGGTGAGTATTGATCGCAAAAATGTATTTTTAGCCTATTAGATTTAGAAAAAAAACTTATCATTTCATAAGAAAAAATTATTTTTTTTTTTGAAATTCATGGACCCTGAGACGAGATCGGAGACCCCCTTGGACCCTGAAAGGGTTAACTGACAGACATTTCCGGGTCCGAGTTAGTAATGAACTCTCCCCGGAATTTGTCCAAGCTGAAGGTGTCCCTCAGGGATGTGTTCTGAGCACAACACTCTTTCTGCTTGCTATAAATAATCTGGCATCTGTTCTCCCATCCAATATTTGGTCATCGCTCTATGTGGATGACTTTGCTATAGCTTGTGCAGGTGCTGACTGTCACCTCATTGCAGTTTCCCTCCAGCATGCCATCAACCGGGTTTCTGATTGGGCCAGCACTCACGGGTTTAAATTTTCTAGTGGCAAAACTCGTCAAATTACGTTTACTAGGCGTTCAGTGGTCTCTGATCATCCATTGTACCTATACGGCTCACGTATCCCAGAACGTGATAGTTAGGTTTCTCGACCTCCTGTTCGACCGTCGATTGTCCTGGAAACCTCCATTACCTCTCTGAAGGCAACTTGTCACACCAGGTTGAACCTTCTTAAAACCCTTGCACATCTTTCATGGGGGCTGATCGTAGAACTCTCCTTCGCCTGCATTCAGCCTAATTTGTCGAAGCTCGATTATGGTGACCAGATACATTGCGGCCTCCTGCTATTCTTTCCATCCTTAATCCCATCCATCACCAGGGATTACGCATGCTTGGTGCCTCTATGTGGCAACATTCCATCCTTATCTGATCGTCGTGATGACATTGCATTCGCTATTTTGTTGCTCTCATGTCCTCCAATCCTTCCAGTATAGGATTGTTAAAGATGTTAGTAGGCGCTCTTTATTTGTTCGTCGCCCCTGCTTACTTCGTCCCTTTTCTCTTCGTCTCACATTCACTCCTGTCTTGAAAAAGTCAACATGGGTTTGGGAAACCCCTGGTTTTAAAAGGTTCTAAAATTATCTCCTGTCATTTTCTAGCAGATGGGGTGCTACGGTGTTATGATCCCTTAAAGGTGAGATCCTCTGACAGTCACTCCCAGGTCTTTGACATTAGTTTTCTCTATTTGTCGTTGGAATTAGTTTTGTACTCCGATGAGATTTTAATTTCCTCCGTTTTCCGTATCTGAGTAATTGAAATTTCTAAATCATTGAACTTCATATTGTTTTCTGCAGCCCTTTTAAAAAGATTTGGTTTATGTCTGCTTGGAGTCTTGCAGTGCCTTCAACGGTGGACACTTTTCATACAGTTGGGTGTCATCTGCAAGGAAGACACGGCACTGTGCATACCCCTGTCTATGCCCGATATGAGGATGAGGAACAGGATGGGAGAAAATTACTGTGCCTTGTGGAACAGAGTTTTTCACATTAGCTGCCTCAGACTTTACTCTGTTGACTACTACTCTTTGTGTTGTCTTTTTTGGGAAATTATAGATCCATCTACCAACTTTTAATGTTATTCCTTTATCATGCATTTTGTGTGCTTACACCATGTCCATTTGTCAAGTCTTTTCAAAAGTCTGTGTATATAACATTTTTGCATTCTGTTTGTCTTCTAGAGCATCTAGAACCTGGTCGTAGTGGCCCAGTAGTTGGGACAACAGGAGCGACCTGCTGTAAACCCGTGCTGCCCCGGGTTGTGTAATTGATGGGTATCTAGATGGTGGTGATCTTGGTTCTTAGAACCCCTTTCAAAGGTTTATGATATGGGATTTAGCGCTATTGGTCTGTAGTTCTTTGCTATTGCTTTACCCTTTGTGGGTAGGGCTATGTCTGTTGTTTTTAGTAACTGCGGGACGACCCCAGTGTCCATGCTCCCTCTCCATAGGATGTTAAAAGCAGTGATAGGGGGGTTTTTGCAGTTCTTGATAACACGGAGTTCCATGAGTCTGGGCCTGGAGTGGAGTGCATGGGCATGTCATTTATTGCCTTTCCCAAGTCATTTTGCGTCAGGGGGGATGTCAGATAGGCATGCGTTAGTCAAGTTCTGTGGCACTCTCATTTAAAAAAAATTTAAATTTTGGTCTTCGATTTTCAGTCTGGTTAGCGGCTCGCTTTTAAAACTGAGTCATACTGGGACTTAAGTAACTCACTCATTTCCTTGCTGTCATCTGTGTAGGACCCATCGTTTAAGTAGGGACTTACCGGTTGGTGTTCTCGACTTTGATTTGGCATAAGAAAAAAAAAATACTTGGGTTTCTTTCAATTTCGTTTATGGCTTTTAGTTCTTCCTGCGTTTCTTGATTCTGTAAAATTCCTTTCATTTTAATTGACGTTTTTATTTCTCTGACTAGTGTCTCCCTTCGTATTTCAGATATATTTGGCCTCTTGTAGCCGCTCCATTATTCTTTGCCTTCGCCTGTATAGGAGCGCCTCTCTCTTTCTAGTTTGCATCTTTTCCTCCTTTTTCTTAAGGAAATTTTTGAGCAAACCTCAAGTGCCACTGAGTTAATTTGTTCTAGACATAGGTTAGGATCTGTGATGTTTGGCTATTTCCCATTGTATTCATTTTTAAAACTTGGTTTACTTGGTTCCATCTTATGTTTTTTTTTTGAAGTTGAATTTGGAAGGCTCCTCGCGGCTGATCACATTTTGTTGATCTTGGGCTCCCGCATGCATGTCTGGACCTCTATTATGTTGTGATCTGAGTATATTGTTTTGATATGATGACATTTCGTATCAGATCATCATTGTTGAGTGAAGATGAGGTCCAGCGTATTCTCTCGATCTTTAGGCTCTACTATTTGCTGGTTTAAGGTGAATTTGGTGCAGAGATTTAAAAGTTCATGTGTGTGCGAGTTTTCATCTGAGCTGCCTCCTGGTGTTATCTCTGCTACCACATTGTTTGCAATGCTCCTCCATTTAGGTGCCTTAGGTTGAAATCCCCAGGAGCAAGATGTTGGGGGCAGGAGCTGGAAGATTTTCCAGACAGTGGTCAATTTTCAGAAGCTGTTCCTGGAATTGTTGGGACGTTGCATCCGGAGGCTTGTATACAACCACGATGACCAGGTTTTGATTCTCGATCTTTATTGCTAATACTTCAACTACATCATTTTAGGCATTTAGTAGTTCTGAGCATATAAGTGACTCTGTGATATACAGGCCAACCTCCCCTTTTTGCCTGTTCACTCTGTCACATCTGTATAGGTTGTAGCCAGGGATACATATTTCATTGCCCAAGTGATCCCTTGTGTGGGTCTCTGTGAAAGCCGCAAACATAGCATTTGACTCTGTAAGGAGTCCACGGATGTAAGGTATTTTGTTGTTTGTTGCTGGCTTTAGACCTGAATATTTGCAAAGATGAATGTTGTTGGATTGGTGGTATGGAGCTCTTTTTCCTGGCACTAATATCTGTTGTATTGGAGTGGAGGCCATTGACTGTGATTCCACTCCAGAAGTGATTGCAGTTGGTGTACAATTTCTGTCATTTCCTGCCAGCTTTTTTTTCTTCCTGGCACTAAAAAAAACTCTCTCTCCGGTGTGGCTGTGGCTACCCAGGTTTTTGCCATGGTCTGGATGTTCTGTGTCGCCTCGTACCCTTTAGGTGGTATGCCTGGCAATATAAGTTATAGCACTGTCTTTCCTGAATTGATGAGTGGCACATTTCAGGGTGGAAAAACTTACAGGACGAGAGGTTGCATTTTCCTGTTTTCATATGGGCACGGCATTTTATGGGGTGATCATAATTGCATGTCCCATCTGAGTTTCCAGATTTTCCATGCCAGCAGATACCAAGTGCATAATATTCACATAGGCCAGGTTTCCGTTTGCCCTGTTTTTGTGACTGTGTTCCTATTGTATTCCCCTATTGGTGCTTGTGTTCCTGTCTCATTTCTATCTTCAACTCTAGTGCTGACAATGGAGCCTTCATCAGTTTTTGGTAATTTATCTTCAGTATTTCTTGAGGCATCCCCCTGTTTACTATCCGCTGGGGTATTGCTAGTTTGTAGCACTAGTTTTTGTGTGTCCTTGTCTACACCTGTTTCCCCATCATTTACGTCACTAGAGCTCCTGTCCTTCTTCAGGTCACCATTGTTTATTTTTCCATTCGTACAGTTTCTGACTACCATTGTAACATCTGTACCAGGGGTAGCACCATCTGGCCCAGATTTTTACTTTCCCAACTGTTATAGAATGCTGTCATGTTTTTATGAAGTCTGATTTGATGTTGTCATCTTTTAATATCAATGTGATTTTATTCCACAATTCGGTCTCATTTGGGCATACCCAAAAACACTTCCCTTGTTTAATATCTCATGTAACAGATTCTTGAATGCCTACACAAGGGGCGTGGCAGCATTTACCACAGAAGTTGCATGTAATCCATCCAGTGGAACGTTTGTTTGTTTGGTTGCATACTACACAGGGTTTCATGACTGATTTTGTTGGTTGTTTTACTGTATATTCTACAAATATTATTATTATTATAATCAAAGAAGCGCTAAACCACAAGGGTTATACAGCTATTCTACTAATAGCTTCCTGAAGTGGTGATCTGTCTATTGTATTGTATCTATTTTATTTGCAATTGTAAGTGTTTGGGGCAATCTTACCGCTTTAAGTTTTGTTATTGTTTGGTTGTTTGTTAAGGCCCCTAAAACTCCGTCCACTAATTGAATCCGGTCGAGGATACCAGTTTGAATCCGGTCAATGGTTCCCTTATTTTTTGGATTAGACGAGATCCAGTGTCACTTTTTTAATGAATCCTGTAGGGATTTTTTTTTGGGTTTCGAGAGACAGACCACTGGAAGATGATTAAACAGAGTAATGATACAAAAGTATAACTTGGTGTTGGAGAAAAAACTCGATGCTTCTGGCAGCTCTTACTATGACAGGCGGCCGTACCCCTGGCACCCTGGTTTACCTCTGGCACCCTGTTTACTTCTGACACCCTGGTTAACCTCACCCTGGTTTATCACCTGGGTTTATATGCACTTATGGTTCACTCATTCAACTCATTCTCCATCAAGGACCTAGAGAGAGCCCAATGGCAGGACCCTGTGTGGTCACCAGTCCTTCGATTCCTGACCAAGGAGGACGTTGGCTCGCGGGTCAAGTCTCCGTCCCGCTGACGGACTTAGTGTTCAACCAAGGAGTGCTGTGTTGTGTAGCACGACTGTTGGACCCAGCAGAACCATACACCAACTGGTGATACCAGAGTGCGTGGTACCCGCTACTCTCAAGTTGATCCATTTTTATTCACACAGAAAATAGAAGATGCATTGTTATGCATTATTGTAATAATTGTATCAATAATATCAGTGTATTCATCAATACATGTTAGACCCACCAGTTGATGTGTATTGGATGCGGGACGTTGTTTGTTTACTCTTCAACATCGACCGTGGTCCGGTCTGTGACCAGGCCTCCTGTTGGACCAGAGCCTGATCAACCAGGCTGTTACTGCTGGCTGCACGAAGTCCAACGTACGAACCACAGCCCGGCTGATCAGGTACCGACTTAAGGTGCCTGTCCAGTGCCTGCTTGAAGACAGCCAGGGGCTTGTTGGTAATCCCCCTGATGTATGCTGGGAGGCAGTTGAACAATCTTGGGCCCCTGACACTTATTGTGTTGTCCCTCAACGTGCTAGTGGCACCCCTGCTCTTCATTGGGGGGATGTTACATCGCCTGCCGAGTCTTTTGCTTTCATAGGGAGTGATTTTTGTGTGCAAGTTTGGTACTAAGCCCTTGAGAATTTTCCATGTGTATATAATAATGTATCTCTCCCACCTGCATTCTAGAGAGTACAGGTTTAGGAACTTCAAACGTTCCCAGTAGTTGAGGTGGTTTATTGCACTTATGCGTGCGGTGAAGGTTCTCTGCACATTTTCAAGGTCAGCAATTTCACCCGCTTTGAAAGGTGCAGTTAGTGTGCAGCAATATTCCAGCCTAGATAGAACAAGCGATCTGTAAAGTGTCAACATAGGCTTGGCATCCCTAGTTTTGAAGGTTCTCATTATCCATCCTGTCATTTTTCGAGCAGATGCAATTCCCTACATGTTTTAAATATGGGTACTCCTACCCATTTTGATCCCTGAACTCATTCTTTCTTCTGCATCAATCTTTCCGTCTGCTCTTCATCAACTGTCCTTGACTTCACCTGGTCTGTCCTCCCAGACTTACATGACAGCGATCATTTCCCAATCATCCTTAAGTCCCTCTGTTTTCTTCACTCTCATTGCCCACGCTGGCAATTTGACTGGGCGAAATGGGACATTTACGCACATCTTACTGCCTTTCATTAGGTTCCTACCTCGTCCTCCATTGATGAGGTTTTACATCTTTTTACGTCCTCCATCTTCACAGTGGCTTCACATTCTGTTCCTCAAACCTTGGGCAAGCATCCTCAGAAGTGTGTGCCTTGGTGGTCTCCTGCTTGTGCTCGGGCAGTACGTTTGAAACGTGCTGCATGGGGCAGGTATCGGTATAACAGAACCACAGAGAGACTCCTTGATTTCAAGCTGAAGAGAGCTATTGCTCGCCGTGTCATACGTGATGCTAAACGCACTTGCTGGCGAGATTACGTTTCTACTGTCACTTCGGCTTCCTAGATGAGTGCAGTCTGGAAGAAAGTGCGGAAATTGAGTGGTAAATTCTCCCCCGACCCGGCTCCTGTTCTTCAGGTTGCTGGTGTCGATATAGCACACCCTCTTGCCGTTGCCAGTGAAATTGGTAATCATCTCGTCAGCATTTCTCAGGGGCTCCATCTATGCCCCTCGTTCCTTTCTTCTACATCTGCCAGTGAGTTAAAGCCCTTAGATTTTTCTTCTCTTAGAGAAGAATCCTATAATGTGCCTTTTACCCTTCAAGAACTGGAGGCAACACTCTCTGCTTGCCGATCATCGGCAGCTGGGCCAGACGGCATACATATTCGTATGCTACAGCATTTACATCAGTCTGCTGTTACTGTCCTCTTACGACTCTTTAATCTCATATGGTCGCAAGGAGTTCTTCCCCAGCTGTGGAAGTCTGCTATTGTTCTCCCTTTTCGAAAACCAGGTACTACGGAACGTGATTCCTCTCACTACCATCCCATCGCTCTTACCAGTGCAGTTTGCAAGGTGATGGAATGTCTAGTTAATAGATGTTTGATGTGGTATTTAGAGACTCACAATAGTCTCTCCCCTAGTCAATATATCTTCCGTAAGGGCCGTTCTGCCATTGACCCCTTGCTGCGCTTAGATAAGTATATTCGTAATGCCTTTGTGAATAACCATTCAGTTATCGCTATCTTTTTCGACCTTGAGAAGGCTTATAACAAAACTTGGAGATATAATATCTTGGCCCAGGCCCACTCCTGAGGCCTCTGAGGCCACCTACCATTCTTTCTTAAGGCCTTCTTAACTGACAGACATTTCTGGGTCCGGGTTAGTAATGAACTCTCCCTGGAATTTGTCCAAGCTGAAGGTGTCCCCCAGGGATGTGTTCTGAGCACAACACTTTCTGCTTGCTATAAATAATCTGGCATCTGTTCTCCCATCCAATATTTGGTCATCGCTCTATGTGGATGACTTTGCTATAGCTTGTGCAGGTGCTGACTGTCATCTCATTGCAGTTTCCCTCCAGCATGCCATCAACCGGGTTTCTGATTGTGCCACCACTCACGGATTTAAATTTTCTAGTGGCAAAACTCATCAAATTACGTTTACTAGACGTTCAGTGGTCTCTGACCATCCATTGTACCTATACGGCTCACGTATCCCAGAACGTGATACAGTCAGGTTTCTCAGCCTCCTGTTCGACCGTCGATTGTCCTGGAAACCTCACATTACCTCTCTGAAGGCAACTTGTCACACCAGGCTGAACCTTCTTAAATCCCTCGCACATCTTTAATGGGGGGCTGATCGTAGAACACTCCTTCGCCTACATTCAACCCTAATTTTGTCGAAAATAGGAGTGATGAAAGTGTGAAGGTATGTAGAGTGATGGTTGAGTGGTAGTTTGCTTGTTAAGGTGGGGTGAGTGTCTCCCTGCTGCTATACTCCCCCCCCTTTTTACCCGGTGAGAGGTGTAATACTAGGCTCCGGCCACGGTTGAAATCACTCGACTGACCAAGCTCGATTTCACTTCTGCTATGTCCTGCCTTGGTTTTGGTAGAGTTAATTATTACAGTTTTGCCATTTCTTTTAAAGGCCTTATGCCTACTATGTAAATTAATGCTAGAGTGGTGAGTAATTATTGTGGTTTCTTTCACAGTCCTCTGTGTCTGCACGGATCATCGGATTCAAGGCTGAGTGGGGGGCCGGCGTACTCACCAATTGAGAAACAGAGTCGTTCTACCAATTCTGCACTACACCAGTAGTACCTCAGTACACACTAGAAACATCAGGCAACTGGACGTCACTAGGGGACAACTTTCAACTGAGTCCCTGACATCATTTGTGACATTGTGGAAGTTTGGAAAACTGTTGGATTTGTGGAAAACACCGAGGCAACAACAACAACAATACCACCACCACGGAGTCATCACATGGATTCATTGCTTCAGTGTTAAGATCACAGCTATAAATATCTAGCTTTGGATCATATATATATTTTTTTTCATTTTTCATTTTTCTTAAGATAGGATTATTATAATCATATTTACGTATTTATTATTTAAATTTCATTCTATTAAAATAAAGTGTTTATTTTTCTTGTTATTAGTCTTTTTCTATTATACTTTTCCTGAGAAGATTGGCGACAACCTTCACAAGTGGTGACCTTGCCAGGATCCGACTCAAGGATTCGACGCCTCGAACACGATTCGACGCTACTCTTGACTTGAGCCGGCAGCACCTGACTACAGTATTTGGAACTCCGCCAACAGTGACGCAGTGTAACCTCAACCGCTCCACACCACAGACGGTTGCCACCCTTCATAAGTATTCATTTACGATAGTAGGACTACAGTTAAGGTATTTAAAGGATTTGGTGATTGTTAATTACTCTTTGTTTATGTTAGTCAAGTCAAGGCAGGATGTGCTAGTTACTTCTGCCACCTTTGTTTTGAGCTTGAAAATTATTTTAGGAATAGACTCTAGGGATCCGAGATTTTCCAGTGATAAATCTTCTTCACTGAGTTCTTATGTTATATCAAGGGAACTGTCATAGGACACTCTTGATTATAGTGGGAAGAGTGGATGGTCAAGTGATCCCATTCCTTACTGGTTGGTCGGAGCTGGCATAGAACCCTCCGGTCAAATTTATACTGTATAAATCGAAGTAGGGATTGAACCCTCCGGTTTCGTGTGTTCAGTTGTAGCGGAGTGGGATTTGAACCCTCCATTTTCTATTATATCGGTTTCATTCACCCAGTAAGTTAAGTTATCCCAATTAGTATGGAGGAATACCAGTTTTGGATGAATGCTGGGGTTAAACTAGGTATTACGGGGAAAACTTTAGAATCTTTCATAGCTACTAAGATTCAGGAAAAAAAGAATGAAATTGAAAGAGAGAAAAAGAGAGACAGTTAGAAAGAGATCGAGAAAGACAAGAGAGACAGTTAGAAAGGGAACAAGAAGAGAAAAGGAGAGAGAGAGAATTGAAAGAGAAGAGAGAAAGGAGAAAGAAAACTTGATCGAGAAAGACAAGAGAGACAGTTAGAAATTGAAGAGAAGAGAGAAAGGAGAAAAAAAAATTGAAAGAGAAAGACAAGAGAGACAGAAAGAGAACTAGAAGAAAAGAAAGAACGTGATAGGCTTGATCGTGAAGAAAGAGCACAAATACGGGAACAACAAGCTAGAGAACGTGAGTCACGCACTCTAGAAAAAGAATTAGAGGAAAGAGCAAAAGCTAGAGAACATGAGGAACGAGAAAAAGAGAAAGATCGTGAAGTAGAGAAAGCTCGTCTAGAATTAGAGAATAAGAAACTAGGTCTTACCCAGCAGAAATTAAATGAGGGCGTAGTGGAGTGTCCCACTCCTTCATATACCACCACCCCCAACTTACCACCCTTCACAGAGGAGGAAGACATAACTTCTTATATTATTAGATTTGAAAATACAGCTGCCCTCTGTGAATGGCCATTTGATTCTTGGGCTACTAGGCTGGGTATGTTATTCTCAGGGACAGCTTTGAACATTTATGCAACTTTGTCACATGATATCATTTGTGACTATAATCTGTTGAAGAAGGCAATTCTTAAGGCTTACCAGAAAACCACTAACTCTTACAGGAAGAATTTCAGGTATGCCGCATTACAACACGGTCAGAATTTCCAGCAGTTACAGATTACTCTCTTTCGTTTGTTTGATTTTTGGATAGACAGTGCAGGAATTGATCACACTTATGAATCTTTTAGAGATTTCATGGTTGCCGACCAGTTCCTGACGGCTCTGCCCCACCAGATACGAACCTTCATTAGAGAACGTAATCTGATTACGGCTGCGGAAGTTGCTGAAGCTGCTGACTTGTATGCGGAAGCCCATAATTCCTATAAGGGCCTGAAGGGTCGATCCCTAAGGGCAATGGTTCACCAGAACCAAAGGTTAAGTCTCATGTAGAGGGAGAACAAAAATCATTTATCCCAGTTTGTCATGTATGTGGTGGAAAAGGACATAAACGCCCTGATTGCCCTTCTAAGATAGTTCACAAGGTGGGTAGATGCATCAAAGAAGGTAATGAGCAAGCTCCCTTCTGTTCAGGAACCGTTAATGGTCTTAAGGTATCTAAGATATTAAGAGACACTGGATGCACTTGTATAGTCATTTCAGATAAACTGTTCCCTAATCTCAAACCCACACATGCCTCCACTACTCTTTCAGATTACTTGGGCAGTACAGACACGTTTCCTACCATGAGGTGTTACATCAGGCCCAAATGGTTTACAGGTTGGACTAATGCGGTACTAGCTCCCATCACAACTTGCTCTATAATAATAGGTAACGTTAAAGGTACCATTCCTCCTTGGAAGAGCGATCTTTCGTCACCTCACATAGATGCAAGTTTTTCAGCTCAGCCTCCTCCGAAGGTAGATAAGCTCCTTGTCAGTTCTATTGCTAAATCTCCCTTATCTCATAGTAATAGTCATTTAAAAGTTGAAACAGATGATACTGCACTCGGAATCGAGATGGCAGGATCACCTGTTCACTCAGTAGATGACAGTAAAGTTGCTACCACCAACCATATACCATCTGTCCCAAGTAAAATAAAAATAAAGACTAAAGCTCAGGCTTCACCTTCTATTGATCCTTTAATTGCCACAGATCTTCGGTCCAAAGATGACTTTATCAATTTACAGCAGACTTGCCCTTCACTTCGGTATTGCCATAGTCATGCTGTAAATAATACAGTTATCCAGGGAAGATACTCGTCACATAAGTTTGAATATCGTGACGGGATCTTATATAAATCTGTGTTGAAACCTAATTCTCTTACAGTAGATTATTCCCTCCTAGTCATTCCCGACCAATGCCGGGAGTCAATTCTCCAAAATTAAATGTGAGGTTGTTGCAGGGGTTAGATCACAGGGAGGTTTTTGCGGATTGGTGGGGACGAGTATGGAACGATGGGAAGGGGATTAGTGATATAGTGGAATGGTGGAGTGTGCGGGCTAAAGTGGCAATCCAGGAATTTTATAGGCACCTGGGTAGGGAAGATGCTAGGCAAAGGTTGGGAATGTTGAGGTACCTAGAGTGGCAATTGAGGACTTGTTATGAGAGTGGAGGGTGGTATCCCCTAGCTGAAATTGATCATCTGCGGTCACGATTGCGGGAGTTGCAGAATGAAAATTTTCATGCTCTGAGGGTACAAGGAGGTTTAGAGGAAGTTTTATGGGGGGATAAGCCCTCTGCATTAGTTTTACGGACTTTTCAGAACCTGAGAAGAGATATGACGGTCATGTCTCTGAGGGTAACTGAGGAGTGTCGTGGGTATCGGAAGGGGCAGATTCTTCGTACCACGGAAGCCATGAGTTATTATGCGGATGCTTGGTTTGAGTGTAAGATGAGTCAGGGGGAAAGTGATGGGGTATCCCGGGATGTAATTTTAGATTGTATAGTTGAGAGGATAGGGGCTGGAGATAGAGAGCGTATGGAAGGGTCTATAACTGAGGAGGAGGTTTGGCAGGCAGTGAAAGGTCAGGCCCTGGGCAAGGCCCCTGGCCTGGATGGGATTTCTGGGGATTTTTTTATAGTTCATTGGGAGGTTCTGCGAGGGATGCTAGTTAGGCTGTTTAATGCTATGAAATTGAGAGGTAGTTTGGGCGGGGATATGTCAATAGGTAATGTAGTTTTAGTGCTGAAAAATCGTGCATGTGGAATGGTTGAGGATTATAGGCCAATCACACTTATGTGTGCAGATTATAAGATATTTGCACGAATTCTTGCTAATAGAATGAAAGGAGTTTTGGAGAGCTTACTGGATGGGGGTCAGTATGGGGTACCAGGGAGAAGTATGAGGGAGGGTCATCGGAGGATCAAAGGTTTTTTAGAGAGCAGAAAAGCTGGGGGTGTTTTAGGGCTTGATTGGGAAAAGGCATATGATAGTGTTGATAGGGATATGTTGCAGGCGGTGCTTTTAACGCAGGGGTTTGGGGCGGAGGTCGTGGGTTGGGTCCGCACTTTGTACAAGCATGCACGTTTGAGGGTACAGGTAAATGGGAGGTTGGGGACCGAGGTGTGTTTGGGGCGGGGGCTGCGACAGGGGTGCCCCTTGTCACAGCTCCTGTTTGCGTGTTTACAGGACCCTTTTTTCAGGTTAGTGTCAGAAGGGGTGAGGGAAGGGAGTAATCATGGGGAGGCAGACACGGGTATTATAGGTTATGTAGACAACACCACTATTTTAGTAGGCACAATGGAGGGGTTAGGTAATGTAAATAGGATAATTGAGGTTTTTGGTTTGGCCACTGGTATGCGGGTGAATAGGGTAAAATCGAAATTATTGGAGGTGGGGGAATGGGTAGGGGGGGCGTTGGGTCAGGGTTTTGGGTGGCCAATAGTGGATAGGTTAAGGATATGTGGTGTGTGGTTTTGTACTCAGGCGAGTGTTGCGTGGGAGGTGAATTCCTCGGCAGTGGTTAATGCTGCTCTGGGTAGGATGGGGGGTGGCGGCCTGGAGAGGTCACTCTCTTGCAGAGGGTTGTAGTTGTTAATTCCTTAGTTTACAGTAAGTTGTGGTATGTAGCTGCGGTATACCCCCTTGTGGAGGACGATGTTTTAAGATTGCAAAGTCGGGTATTAAGGTTTATATGGTGTTATGGGAGGCATTGGTTAGGGAGGGATGTGGTAATGACTAAGGTAGCGAAGGGAGGGCTAGGTTTGATACCACTGCAGAGACGTTTGATGGGCATATATGTTAGGCAGGAATACCTAGCACGAGGTGGGATTCGAGGAGAGTGGGGAGGGTAATGAGTGAGGTTCGCAGATGGTGGAAGGGTGGGAATTTGTTGTTTTGTGAGGCAATTTTAAGGTATCTTTTGGTGGTTCCAGATCCTGGTAAGGTGAAGGTAGGGAGGTTAGATAAGGTATGAAGGCGAGAAAAGGAGGTTTTAGGTATGGAGGTTTATCCGTGTTATGATTGGAATGTGGTTTTGGTTTAGGCCTTTAAAGTTGCCTCCTAAGGTACGTGAGATTGGTTTTCGGTTTTTACATGGTATATTGGCGTCTAGGGCTCAGCTTTTCGTGATGGGACTATCGGGCGATGGGTTTTGTCAGCGCTGTGGGTTATGGGATACGGCTTTCCATGTTGTATATTTTTGTGAGGGTCTTGAGGGGGTGAGGGAATGGTTTTTAGGGATCATCCGAGGTGTGGGGGGGGGGTTTATCGCTGTTAAGATGTTTAAGTCTGGATGTTGTGGGGTGCCCAGAGGATGTGAGGCGTGCGGTGATGTATTTGGTATTGGATTATATTTATGTTTCGTGGGGTATGAGGGAGGTTCGGAGTGATGTTAGGATTAGGGCTTTGGCAGCGAGATTTTATAGGACTAAGTGTAGGAACCAGGAGTTGTATGGGAGGGTGTGGGATAGGTTTTTTTCTGAGGGTTATAGGCAATTATCGATGGGGTCGTTGCTGGGTTAACTCTGAGCTATAGTTTCTGGGGTTTTTACAAGAAAGGGGTTGGTCTCTGGTGTGGGGGGTTGAAGGGTTAGGTGTGAAAGTTGTTTCGTGGGGTTTATGTATGGGGTTGGGGAAGGGGTGGTTTCTCGGGGTTTTCCCGGTCATCCACTCACCCTTTTCCCCTTGGGGAAAGGGGTAGGGGTTTTCTTTTATGGATGAGTATGTGTGTGGTATGTTTGGTGACTCGGACGGGGGGGAGGGGAGGTTTTGGGTGGTTCTTTTATTTTGTCCTTTTTGGGTTTCAGGTTTTTTTTCAAAGGGGGTTTGCCTTACTTGGGGGCCAGGTGTGTGCCCTAAGTGTTTATATTTTGTTTTTTTCCTTATGGTTCTCTTTTCAAAGAAGTTAAAGTTTTTTTTTATACTATTATTCCCTTTTCATGGCTTGTTATCAGGCAATATTCTTCGTATTTTAATATGAGAAGATGTAATGCAGTTCTTTCTTTCTATGTATGTATAGACACTGGATGGGACTGATCCGATGACTTTATCACTGTGAGGTGTTGGTACCAGGCCATGGGTTTCCTTTTACTGAAGTTTATATGACTTGCACGCAATGTGTGTGTCCCTAGGATCATTATTATTGTTGGGTCACATTATCATGGGTTTTAGTTGTAGGTTTAGGGTTTTCATTGTCTGTTTTTAAAACCCTTTTGGGGTTTCTATGTTTTGTTTCAGTTAGGTATATTTTGTGTGTTTTTATTGTGTATACATGTTGAATAGGATCTTATATATGTTTTGTTGTACTATGTGTAAATTGCTTTGCAGATCTTATAGGATCCATAATCACTGTTTTGTTTTGTTACTTTCATTTGGAATGCTTAGGATCTTTTATTTGTGAGACGGACTTTTGTAAAAAAAAAAAAAAAAAAAAAAATTTGCTTTTTTTGGTTACTTACATGTTTGTGTGGTTTAAGTTTGTTTTGGCATTGTGGGGAGGTTAGGAGTTATGTAACGCTATTTTTTTGTATTGTATGTTGCATTTATGTCTCAATCTAATGTTGTATTGACAACGCTTTGTATGCATCATTAAGATTGGTATAAAGGTTACCGTTTTTTACGGAGCTTTTAAGGTTTTGTTTGTAAGTTTAATGTTTTATTTTTGAAGTTTCGTTGTTATAGGGTAGTTAGGTTTTTTTGGTTTTATTATGGCACATTCTTGTGTGGGGTTTTAGTGCTTACTGATGTTTTGGTATATCTTTGTTATGACCTTACTTGTAGTAAGGTGACTACTTGGTGTATTGCTAGTATGTAAATTGTAAGTTTTTAAATAAAATATAAAAAAAAAAAATTCTCCAAATGGCTCATGACCTGCCAGTGACCGAACACTGGGCCCATCGTAAGATGTGGCATAAAATCAGGCATACGTATTTCTGGCCACATATGTACACGCAGGTGTCAAAGAAGTATGGGTCGTGCAACAGGTGTCAATGGCTTACTACACCTCATAGCCAAGATCCTGCTTCCTGTACTTCTGAGCCTATAAATTCCATCCACCGGAAACGAGATAACCATAACTTAAATTCTATTTACTTGGGAAAGAATTCATTCTAGAAACAGACCATAAACCATTGGTATACCTAGAAGCTTTTAAGGGAACCAACAGTCGCCTCTTGAGGTGGACATTGGCACTCCAGGCTTTTAAGTTTCATATAGTGTATATCAATGGTTCATCTAATTATTTCTCTGACTGGTTAAGTCGTGACAGTCAGTAGAATATTTGTACTTATGTGACTTTCATTTTTTTTGGGGGGGACTTTTACCTCATAATTTCTACTTCTATTCCTTGACTAGCAGTCTTGGTATGGGGGAGTGTGAGGGCAAAGTCCATAGATAGGAGTGATGAAAGTGTGAAGGTATGTAGAGTTATGGTTGAATGGTAGTTGGCTTGTTGAGGTGGGGTGAGTGTCTAGCTGCTGCTATCCCCCCCCTTTTCCACCCGGTGAGAGGTGTAATGCTAGGCTCCGGCCACAGGTTGAAATCACTCGACTGACCACGCTCGATCTCACTGTAAGTACTTCATGGCTACTCGTATCTTCATTATTTTATGTTTAAGAGCTTCACTCTTTAATTATTTTGGAGCTTCACTCATGTTTAACAACATTCACTTCTATGTCCTGCCTTGGTTTTTGGTAGAGTTAATTATTACAGTTTCGCCATTTCTTTTAAAGGCCTTATGCCTACTATGTAAATTAATGCTAGAGTGGTGAGTAATTATTGTGGTTTCTTTCACAGTCCTCTGTGTCCGCACGGATCATCGGATTCAAGGCTGAGTGGGGGGCCGGCGTACTCACTAATTGAGAAACAGAGTTGTTCTACCAATTCTGCACTACACCAGTAGTACCTCAGTACACACTAGAAACATCAGGCAACTGGACGTCACTAGGGGACAACTTTCAACTGAGTCCCTGACATCATTTGTGACATTGTGGAAGTTTGGAAAACTGTTGGATTTGTGGAAAACACTGAGGCAACAACAACAACAACAATACCACCACCACGGAGTCATCACATGGATTCATTGCTTCAGTGTTAAGATCACAGCTGTAAATATCTAGCTTTGGATCATATATATATTTTTTTTCATTTTTCATTTTTCTTAAGATAGGATTATTATAATCATATTTACGTATTTATTATTTAAATTTCATTCTATTAAAATAGTGTTTATTTTTCTTGTTATTAGTCTTTTTCTATTATACTTTTCCTGGGAAGATTGGCGACAACCTTCACACTGACCATCCATTGTACCTATACGGCTCACGTATCCCGGAACGTGATACAGTCAGGTTTCTCTGCCTCCTGTTCGACCGTCGATTGTCCTGGAAACCTCACATTACCTCTCTGAAGGCAACTTGTCACACCAGGCTGAACCTTCTTAAAACTCATGCACATCTTTCATGGGGGGCTGATCGTAGAACACTCCTTAGCCTATATTCAGCCCTAATTTTGTCGAAACTCGATTATGGTGACCAGATATATTCGGCGGCCTCCCCTGCTACTCCTTCCATCCTTAATCCCATCCATCACCAGGGATTACGCTTATGCCTTGGTGCATTTCGTTCTTCCCCGGTTGAGAGCCTCTATGTAGAAGCGAACATTCCATCTTTATCCGATCGTCGTGATGCACATTGCATTCGCTATTTTGTTCGCTCTCATGACCTCCACAAGCCTTCCATGTATAGGATTGTTACAGTTGTTAGTAGGCGCTCTTTATTTGTTCGTCGCCCCTGCTTACTTCATCCCTTTTCTCTTCGTCTACATTCACTCCTGTCTTCCCTTCAGCTCCCACCTCTATATGTTCATGTAACATCTCCCTTTTCCCTACCCCCTTGGGAAGTTCTTACTGTCCGTGTCTGTTCTATTCCTCTACCTTGCCCGAAAGCCCAACTACCTACGGCGGCTTCTCGCTCTTTCTTTCTAGACCACTTCCGTTCTCATTCCCATGCCATCGCAGTATACACAGATGGTTCAAAGTCATCTGACGGCGTCGGATTCGCAGCAGTGTTTCCGGACAGCGTTGTACGAGGGCATCTATTACCCTCGGCTAGCATATTTACGGCTGAATTGTATGCCATTCTTGTGGCACTTATCCGTATTGCATCTATGCCTGAGTCACCATTTGTGGTCGTTTCAGACTCCCTTAGTGCTTTACAGGCTATCTGTAAAATTGATACACCTCACCCCCTAGTTCTTCATATCCACCTTTGGTTACGCTGTATCTTTAGCAAGCATAAAGATATTGTTTTTTGTTGGGTCCCTGGTCATGTTGACGTACAGGGCAATGAACAGGCAGACACTGCTGCGCGGTCAGCAGTACATGACCTTCCAGTTTCATATAGAGGTGTTCCTTTCACGGACTATTTTGCGGTCATTGCTACCCACCTTTGCACCCGTTGGCAACAATGCTGGTCTGACCTGCTGAATAACAAACTTCATTCTATTAAACCGGTTATAGGTTTCTGGCCTTCTTGTCACCAATGTCGAGGTTGGGAGACTACTCTCTCCCGTCTTCGCATCGGCCACACTCGTCTTACTCACGGGTATCTCATGGAGAGGCTCCCTGCCCCTCTCTGTGAGCATTGTCAGGTTCCAGTGTCTGTTTGACATAGCCTGTTGGACTGCCCACTCTATCAACGAGCACGCAGAATTTACCTCCAACGACGTCTTCACTCTGCGGCCGTTTCTTTACCTTCCCTTCTTGCAGATGGACCCTCCTTTAATCCTGACTCTCTCATTGACTTTTTGACAGAAACTGACTTCCTACATAAACTCTGAAGATTATACCTCTAGCACCTCCCTCAGTCCCTTCTACCTCGATCTCTTGCTACCCTCCATCCCTGCACTATCCGTCATCTTGCACTCCATACCCTACTAATCGTCCATCTCCCTCTTACAACCCACTCTCTGTGCATCCTAAAATAACCTGCAGCGCTGTATAACCCCTGTGGTTTAGCGCTTCTATTTGATTATAATAATAATACTCCAACTTCCTTAGACAAGCTGACATTACCATTACTGATTAGCCAAGTGTCCTCAAGACATAATATATGTGTGGAGTATTAGTGTATGTTTCTATTACATTATTGTGCAACTCTTTGTACTAACTTTTACTAGCAAGTACCAACTACCTCATATACTTTGTACTTTTTTAGTGCTATTACTTGCTTAAACTTTGTGCTATAAATCAAGTCTTCCTTCTAAATTAATTTTATATCATATTTACTGTCTGTCCATTTAATTTAGTCCCCACATATATATTCTATTGAAAGAGTTCTCAACAAACCAATACTTAGTACTGCCTTCCATCCAGTAACTCCTTTACTCTAAGCTTTAAAAAATAATTAAGGTGCTAATTCAGGTTCTACAGTGTTTTACTCTCATTGTTTACAATTAGATTCCCTAGCTCCTTTATTTTTAGCTTTAGAATAACTACCATAGTTCATTTATTCACATTTGTAAAAATAACTGAGGTACTAATTCACGTTCTAAGAGCTCTTTTTACATTGTTCTATTCTTAAGTCTAATTATAGAATCACACTCATTCTTATGATTCCAAACACTGATCCTGACATCAACCTCTTATTAAATGACTTACATGACCCTAACAGCAACTGTAACTATTATGCAGCAGAACAAGCAAAAACACTACTCAGAGCCAACAATAACATAACTGCCTTTAACTACAATGTTAAATTCCCTGCAGGCCAGTATGTCCATCATTGCTCTCACTGAAACCTGGCTAAAGCCTAATACTAATACTACAGATATCTATGCCATTCCTGGTTACACCGCCATACACAACTGTAGGCCAGACCAACAAGGGGGTGGCACAGCTATATACTACTCAGACCAGCTTGAATGTATCAACAATACTTGCACAAGAGATGAACATGGAGAATATTTAATAGCTAAGTTTAAATCCAAATACCTACAAAAACCTCTCACAGTGATAAACATCTACAGAGTACCACAGCCAAATATTAGCCAGTTTAGTGAAAAATTAGGAAGTATGATTACTGATGCACACATGAACAAAGACCACTTAATACTAACAGGAGACTTCAATATCAATCTCCTACAAGATCAGGACCCACAAGTAACTGAATTCACAAACACTATGAGCAACTGCTTGTTGCTACCAACAGTAACAAAACCTACAAGAATCTCTGAGACTTGTGCCTCCCTATTAGACCACATCTGGACTAACACCATATCCCCTTTAAAATCAGGCATAATCACAGATAATGCCACAGTTCATTACCCTACCTTTCTCATAACCAACCTAGGTAAATTACCCCAAGAGACTATAATAATAATAATAATAATAATAATAATAATAATAGTTTATTTAGACATGGTACAATGATACATATTTAGGTAGACATGATACAATGATACATAGGTATAAATGAGATGTACATGCCAAAAGCCCCTAATATGCTGTGCATTGTGGGCATTCTTAAGATTAATTAATAGTAGACTACATGGTAAAAAATTATGGTTGAAAATTTATAAAATAGGTATAATTGTGTATCTAAGTTGTAAAATTTGAATATAAGTTTAACATAATAATTTGTTAATTGTAGCAATGCAACTAATTGAGTGAGATACCAATTTAAAACAATTAGTTGCATTGCAGTTACAGTTTACATGGTCATTATAATGTAAATGTTATAGAAACAATTAGCTTAGTATGTATTATTCATAACAGGTTTTTACATTTAAGTGATTAATCAGGTTTTTACATTTAAGTGATTATTCTACTTTGTTGGGAATGTTTGATATTGTGCATTTAGGTTTTGGTGAGTTTTAGTTAGTTTGATATCTTTATTATGCACCCCATACCCATCCTGTGGGCGGTAGTCAAAAGATTACAGAGGTACATAATGGGTCCAGGG
>WNWK01020558.1:32500-35610 GCA_009830355.1 Cherax destructor | reverse complement strand
ATTACTAACACAGCAAAATAATTATTGATATCTGTGAACCCCTTTAATTTGCACAGTACTAACCAAAATTTTTAATGAAATATTGTCCATAATACTTAAGGTCATAAGTTTCCTAAGATACTCCATTATAGAAACTATATTATGCCAATATATCACCTTTATCATTAATAAAAAACCCAATTTTAAAACTTTTTTTACTAATTGTTAAATTTCAATGTTTAAATTCCAAAACCAAATTTTGTAAACCTAACCAAAACCTTTACAATCTGTATATTCATTGTATTAGCTATTGAGTAAGACCTATCATAAGACTGCCTGAAAACCCCCGGGGCATATTTTAGGCATATTATTGGCCATCTTGTAATATCAACTTTAATTATAACAAAAGGGGTACCCCACCTTGTATTACTTGAAAAAAGAATTGAATTGAATTGAATTGAATTGAATTTCCTTCCATGCTCTTTTCCCATTATTATCCGTCGATATATCAACCTGAGGCTATCGGTCTGAGGAATTGACCTCTTGGTCTTTCCCAGACGAATTCCACTGCCCCAGCCCCCTCCCATCCCATCTTCCCCATCCTCTTTTTCCCTTTCCTCCTCCTCATCCCTCCCTTAAAGGAAGACAGGGAGCAGGCAATACTTAACTTTAAGGAACAGTGTATTTAGATATTTAACGGGATGGCAACAGCCAAACACTCGGGGAACAGCCACCACTGCTGGCAACACCCCACACAGTTTTAATAACCCCCACACACCCTGGAAAACCCACACACCGTTCAACACTCCACACACACCTGAAAACCCACACACACGGGTTGGCAACACCCACACACCCTTAACACCCACACAACCCCAACACCCACAAAACACCGCTGGCAAACACCCACACACCCGGGCAACACCCACACACCCGCTGGCAACACCCACACACACCGCTGGCAACACCCACACACCGTTTAAACAAAAAACTCCCAATAACCACACCCTGGCAACAACAACACCGTTGGAATACCCAAAAATTGCTGGCAACCCACACTCCTTGCTGGCAACACCCACACCCATTCCTCCTCCTTCCCTGTCCTTCTCTTCTCTAAACTTCCCAGTCCAGTTTCTTTTCTCACCCTTCTTTGTTCCAACTCCTTGGTTTCCCCTCCTTTTTTTGTCGACCTGTATGCTCTCTCTCCCGCATTTTGCTTCACTTAATCGAGTCTCGCCCACTGGGCCACCACTGGCTTTAGAGGAGCCAGAATGTCTTTTACACCCTCCCTAACTTACTTACTCTTCATTCTTCCTCCTTCCCGTCATGAGGGAAAATATGATGGTAGGGTAATGGTATGGAGGGGTTAGGGGAAAAGCAAAAATTCTGAGGGTGCAGTTGACACCTTTATTGTATGAAGTCATTTTAAAACAGCACTTTCTTCAAATCCGGTGTGAGGACTAAGTTGGTTTGTAGAACAGATCTTATATTCGTAGTTTATAAATCTATTTTTCCGCTGTCACCTCACTCTAACCTCCCCCTTGGCTTCCTTTGTGTTTAGGCAGCAGCACTCTCCAAAAAATTTATTTATTTTCATTTTATTATTATTATTATTATTATTATTATTATTATTATTTTAATTATTAAAATTATTAAAATATTGGGAGTAGTAGTAGTGCAAAATATAGGGAGTAGCATTAACATCAAGTCCCCACCGAGGGTGGTAACCCAAAAGGAGGAAACAATTCACTGTCACCATTCAATTGTTGTCTTCCAGAGGAGGCAACATCGGGTTCAGGTGACTCCGAAATCCTCAATCTTTTCTTTTAAAAACTATAACCCGCATAGGTGTGCGGGGAAAAGTCCTGGGGTAATTTTAAAAGCGGGGCCCCATAATATAATCTTCATATATAAAAACAGAGAAACCGCCTGAGGGGGAAGATGGGGCCTAGTACCAATTTATAAGAAAGGATAAGACATACATCATTAAACTATAGATCATGTCATGAATTAAGAGGTTTTAAAAAAGTTTTTAAGAGAAAATAATGGAGCTTCTGAAAAGGGAAAGGGCCCCCCATATGAAAACCAAATGACATCAGTGAAGGAAACCCGTCACAAACATACGGGGGTTTTGACAAGGTAACAGAAGAAGGGGAGAAGAGAGAGGGGGAGGGGGGACTTTGGGGGCTGCATTTTCATTGACTGTAAGGGCTTTTTTAACAGCCCCACGAGACGGGGCAGGCAAGAATAAGGGGGATGCAATGGACGGGGAAAAAAAAAAACATGTGGATCCCAAGGGCGTCGAGTGGGCGTTTGGCGAGGGGGGTTCCAAGGTAAAAAATTAGGTCCAGTGCTGTTTTTATATTGAATCCCAGAGGGGAAAAGGTAGACAGAGGTGTCCTGTTCCAGGGGGATATGGGGCCGGCAAAAAAAGAATAGCGGTTCGACATCTTAGTAAGGGACATTCAAGACATTGTACACCGGAGTCAGACCCATTAAGGAGAATTCAAGACATTGCACCGTGCGTCAGACCCATTTTGAGAACAGCACCAATTGGAACACACACCAGTCAAAAAGCAAGAAATTGGGGGAAAAAAAGTTTGCAAAAAAACTCTGGAGCTAAGGGTGCCCCCGGAGGAGAGGTTAAGGGACTCCCTGATGACACTGGAGGACAGGAATTGGGGACAGATAACGAATTATTATATACTGGGGGGAATTGACAAGGTGGACAGAGTAGAATGTTTCAGAGATGGGAACAGGAACAAGGGGACAAATAATTTAAAAAACCTTGATAAACTAGATTTTTGGGTAACCGCATTGTTGTGGAAGGGGAAAATCTGGAGAGGAAGGATGAACAATCAAAAAGTTTAAGAGGGGGGAGTTTTTTCCTGGAGCAGAGAACGAAAAACCTAGAACAAACACCAAGAGGGGGGACCGGAGCGACGCAATTCCAGCACCAAATAGGTGAGTCCAAATCCACAGGATACGAGGTACATTAAACTCAGCACCCATCGGGGGATTAATTAACCTCCCCCAGACAAATTATACTTCAGGTTGTAGTGAACGGAGGAGGACAAACCAAGATAGAAACCAGTTGTATACACCTTCACACTACCGATAGAGAAGTTTTT
>WNWK01020558.1:0-27500 GCA_009830355.1 Cherax destructor | reverse complement strand
CCCTCTAAAAAACCCCGTTGGGGTCCCTGACTTCCGCCTTGTTTTAAAAGGGACAAAAAATTACCTGGGTAGGAAAAGGGGAAATGCCCGGGGACAGGGGTCAGGAAAGGGGTGATTCCACATGATTTTTAAATAGTTCTAGCTGCCGAAATGGTTCCTAATAGGGAAATCAGAAAAAACAAAATGATCCTAAATGGATGAAAGGGGGTTAAAAAAATACCCTTTTAAAAAAAGAGGAAAATATAAAGGAATAAAAAGGGGGAGGGGGAAATTTGGGGGTAATCAATATATTCAGTTAAAGAGATAAATAAAAAAGGAATGAAAAGCAAAAGAGACTATGAGGTTAAAGTTATGAGAGAATCAAAGACAACCCCAAAAAAGGTTTTTTTTCAGGTATACAGAAGAAGATTGGGAAAAGAGGGGCCCAATTCAAAATTTTTTTCAGGTCAGCCCCCCGACAGTGATAAGGAAAATTTTAGAATGTTTAAAAAAACCTTTTAAAGTTTTTACAATTAAAAGATACTAGAAAATTCCAGAAATAATTAATTGGGGTTAAAATAAATGGGTAAAAGCACGTTTGGGGGTCAAAGGACATGGGTCCTTAGACAAAAGATAAATTGAAACTTAACAAATTCCCGGCCCAAAATAACCCCGGGAAGGGGTATGAAAGGGTTTTTAAATGAATGTAAAGAGGATTTTAAAAACCGTTGGCTAACCAACATATCACTGAAACCCCGGCATGGGCAAATAAGTGGAAAATGGTAAAAAAACCTTTTTAAAAGCAGGAAAAGATCCTTAGCCTGAACTATAGACCAATAAGCCTAACCTTCATGGGGTTTTGGGGAACCCCAAAATTTTTTAAAATTTAAAGCCCATCTTGAAAAGCAAAATTAATCAACGAATCTCAGCACGGTTTTAAAAAAAAGGGGTTTCTCCCTTTTTCAAATTTAAAAAAATTTTTTCCCCAAGGTGTTTGAGGAGGAGATCATGGAATGAAAAAGATTTTTGTATATTTTGGCTTGCAAAAGGTTTTGGGGAGAGTCCCATATCAAAAGACTATTGAGGAAAATTAAGGGCACTGGGGAAAAAAAGGGGAAAGAATTTTTCCTGGGGAGATAAATGGGGAAAAAGGCAGCAGAGAGTTTCATAAATGGGGGGAAAAAAGAGTGGGGAAGGTCACGGGGGGTGTCCCCAGGGTTTGGGGTTGGGGGGCCCCCTTTTTTTCCCCAACTACATAAAAAAGATGAGGAATAAAAAGAATAACAAGTTTGCCGATGACCCAAAATAGGCCGTCCAATTCATTCCCCAAATGAGGACAAGAAACCCCCGGGAAAATTTGAAAATGATGCGTGGGAAAAAAGGGTAGTTTAAAATACTAGATAAATGCAAAGTTCTAAAATTTTCAGACAATAAACCACAAAAAACTAAAAAAAAGGGGATCTTAATACTAAATTTTGAAAAGGGGTTTTGGGGTTTTTTTAAATAATAAAAACCTTTTACAGAAAAAGAATTGTTGAATAAAGCCAAAAAAATCCTTTTATATCAAAGAAAATAACAGAAGTCCTCAGGTTTTCTTCAACCATATCTTTGGTTTAACCTTTTTCCCCAAATTTTGCTGCACAGTTTTGGTCAAAAATTTTAGAATGGATATAAAATGCTCTGGAAAATACAAAGGAGGATGACTGGGGTTGGGGCCCATGAAAATAAATCTTGCCTATGAGGATAGGAAAATTGAGGGCCCCCAAAACCCCCCCCTAGAAAGGGGAATTAGGGGGGATGATTGAGGTGTATAAATGGAAAAAAAAGGGAAAAAAAAAGGGGGGGGGGAAAATGGAAAAAAAAACTAGATTGAAGGGGAGCAAATGGCTTTAAGTTAAAAACTAGATTCAGGGGATATAGGAAAGCACCCCTTTTGGTAAGGGGTTTAAGTGAGGGAACAAACTCCCGATTACAGTTATAGGGGGGAAAACCGAGTTTTTTAAAAAAGGTTTTTAATATATGGGTGGGTGGGGGGAGTTGGTCCCGACTAGCTTTTGCATTAGGTCAGATTTAGTGCCTTCCTCAAAACCCGCTTCTCCCCACGTTATTCCCGGGAGCCAGTTTAGGGGGGAGGCCTTCCCCCCATCCCATCCCTGCATCAAAAAAACCCAAAAAATTTTACAATGTTTTAAATTTTTGGGGAGGGGAAAAAAAAACACTGGTTTTTGGAGACTGAACCCCCGATTTGAAGGACGGCAGAGGGATCAGGGGAAGCCCCCAAAATTTTGGATTTTGGTTGGGGACGTTTCCGCGCAGCCAGCTTTCAGGGAGGTTTAAAATGGGGGCCCCCCTTTGGGAAAAACGTCTAGCGGGGAACTTTTTTGCCAAGGTATTGGGGCCCGTGGGGCGGTCCGGGACCGCACGTCATGAGGTTCAAGGGGTGAGTCTCCTCCCAGAGATTAGTGGTTTAAGGGGAAATTTCGGCCCTCTTCCTTAGAATTTAATATATATATATATATATATATAATATATATATATATATATATATATATATATATATATATATATATATATATATATATATACAGAGGAAGAGAGCAAAAAGAAGTAAAAAAATGTGAAGGGGTTAAGAATTTTGAAAATAAGAAAAAATTTTTTTGATAAACAAAACAAAACCCGGGGGAAAAATGGTTTGTCAGAAAAAAAAGAGGGGTTAGGGGAGGGGGGGGGCCCTTTTCAAAAAATTTTTTTTAAATTTTTTAAAATTTAAAAAGAAAGGGATTGAATTTGGGGCGGGGGGGAAAAAATTTAAAAAAAAAAATATGGGAAGGAATAAAGGGGGGGAAAAAAGGAATCATCAAAAAAAAACAAAAAAGGGGTTGTATTTTTTTTTAAATATAGAGGGTGTGCTTCCGGAGCTGGTGTTGGGACATAGTCAACAGGTTAGATAATATCATGTCAGGTAATGGGAACAACCCTCATTATCTGTCTCAGTGCTGGTGGAAATGATATTGGGAAGGGTAGAGAAAAGAGTTGCTAGATAAGTACAGGTCACCCTATAGAGCTAATTAAGTCCAAGGGAGGGTCCCAATCATATGTAGCATCTTTGCCTAGAAGGGGAGTGGGAAATGAATGGTGTCTAGGGCAATTGGTGCAAATTGCGGGTAGACAGATACTGCAAGGAACTTGCAATCCCATTCATTGACAACTGGGACAACTTTTATGGCAAACATGATATGTATGCAAGGGATGGGTCATCTCTGGACAGGGTGGAAGCACTTGCCAACTCGATTGAGAGGGCCATTGCTGACATGCCTAGTATTTTAAACTGATAGATATAGAGGTATGGGTGTGTTGGGAAACAGTCAGTTTGCAACACTAGGGCTGAAAACAGTAAGTGTATAAAAGACATTCATCATAAAAGTTACAAATAAAGGGCAATGGATCAGGACAGCAAACAAAGGGAGACAGCAGGGGAAAACAAGGGGACTAGCTCCTTAAGGTTTACTATACTAATAGCAGGAGTGTAAGAAATAAGATAGATGAGCTAAGATTAATTGCAAGTGCAGGAAACATAGATATTATTGCTATAACAGAGACCTGGTCAATCTGAAAGATAGAAGTTCCCTTCTGAATGTCACATACAAGGCTATAAATTATTCCACACTGATAGGGTCAACAGGAAGGGTGGTGGAGTAGCGATGTACGTCAGAGACAATTTAAAGTGTTGTGTTAGACAAGATATAAAATTAGAAGCGAGCCACTGAATCTCTTTGGTACAGCTTCTTGAGGGCCGTGTAAAACTTATTTTGGTGTGATTTACAGGCCCCAAATCTTGATAGGAGTGCAGTAAACTTCTATGGGATGAAATTGTAAGGCATCTACACATGAAAATGTTGTGTAATGGGAGATTTCAACTTTGGACAAATTGACTGGGAATTTGACGAAATTAGAGTCAAGTGACTTTCTTGATACGATTCAGGATTGTTTTAGAAACAGTTGGTGAAGAACCAACTAGAGGAAATAACTGCTAGACTTGGTTCTTGCCAGCAGGGAAACGCTAGTTAATAATCTTGAGGTTAATGATGAGCTTGGGGAAAGTGATCACAAATCACTCAGTTTTAATATATCATGGAATTACCTACTAATGGAAATCAAGTCTCTGTCCCTGACTTCCGCCTGCCTGATTTCATGGGACTGAAAATTACCTGGGTAGGCTGAATTGGAATGACCTGACAGTGGGTCAGGTAGGTGGTGATTGCCAATATGACGTTTTCCCGAGAATAGTTCTAGCTGCTCAGACAACTTATGTTCCTAATAGGAAATCAGATCAAACAAAAATGATCCTAAATGGATGAACAATAGATTAAAACATCTCATTGGTCGAGCATATAGGCGAATCAAAGGAGAGGGGCAATTAGGTAATCAATATATTCAGTTAAGAGAGAAATAAAAAGGAATAAGAAAAGCAAAAGAGACTATGAGGTTAAAGTTGCGAGAGAATCGAAAAACCAAAGATTTTTCAGGTATACAGAAGTAAGATTAGGGACAAGATAGGCCCACTCAAAAGTCACTCAGGTCAGCTCACCGACAGTGATAAGGAAATGTGTAGAATGTTTAACACTTACTTCCTCTCAGTTTTTACACAGGAAGATACTAGTGATATTCCCGAAATAATTAATTATGTAGAACAGGATGATAGTAAACTATGCACGATTAGGGTCACAAGTGACATGGTCCTTAGACAAATAGATAAATTGAAACCTAACAAATCCCCAGGCCCTGATGAACTGTTGCAAGGGTTCTAAAGGAATGTAAAGAGGAGCTTAGCAACCCGTTGGCTAATCTTTTCAACATATCACTGCAAACTGGCATGGTGCCAAATAAGTGGAAAATGGCAAATGTAATACCTATTTTCAAAGCAGGTGACAGGTCCTTAGCTTCGAACTATAGACCAATAAGCCTAACCTCCATAGTGGGAAAATTTATGGAATCAATAATTGCCGAGGCAATTCGCAGCCATCTTGAAAAGCATAAATTAATCAAAGAATCTCAGCACGGTTTTACAAAGGGCGTTCCTGCCTTACAAATTTAATAACTTTTTCACTAAGGTGTTTGAGGAGGTAGATCATGGTAATGAATATGATATTGTGTATATGGACTTCAGTAAGGCTTTGATAGAGTCCCACATCAGAGACTATTGAGGAAAATTAAGGAAACACGGAATAGGAGGAGAATTTTTTTCCTGGGTAGAGGCATGGTTGACAAATAGGCAGCAGAGAGTTTGCATAAATGGGGAGAAATCAGAGTGGGGAAGTGTCACAAGCGGTGTTCCACGGGGGTCAGTATTGGGCCCCTTGTTGTTCAAATCTACATAAACGACATAGATGAGGGAATAAATAGCGACATAAGCAAGTTTGCCGATGACACCAAAATAGGCCGTCCAATTCATTCAAATGAGGACATTAGAGCACTCCAGGAAGATTTGAATAGACTGATGCAGTGGTCGGAGAAGTGGCAGATGCAGTTTAATATAGATAAATGCAAAGTTCTAAATATTGGACAGGACAATAACCATGCCACATATAAACTAAATAATATAGATCTTAATACTACTGATTGCGAAAAGGATTTAGGAGTTCTGGTTAGCAGTAATCTAAAACCAAGACAGCAGTGCATAAGTGTTCGCAATAAAGCGAACAGAATCCTTGGCTTCATATCAAGAAGCATAAATAATAGGAGTCCTCAGGTTGTTCTTCAACTCTATATACCCTTTGGTGAGGCCTCATCTAGATTATGCTGCACAGTTTTGGTCACCGTATTACAGAATGGATATAAATGCTCTGGAAAACGTAAAAAGGAGGATGACTAAGTTGATTCCATGTATCAGAAATCTTCCCTATGAGGATAGACTGAGGGCCCTGAATCTGCACTCTCTAGAAAGGCGTAGAATTAGGGGGATATGATTGAGGTGTATAAATGGAAAACAGGAATAAATAAAGGTGATGTAAATAGCGTGCTAAAAATATCTAGTATTGACAGGACTCGCAGCAATGGCTTTAAGTTGGATAAATTCAGATTCAGGAAGGATATAGGAAAGCATTGGTTTGGTAATAGAATTGTCGATGAGTGGAACAAACTCCCGAGTACAGTTATAGAGGCTAAAACGTTGTGTAGTTTTAAAATAGGCTGGATAAATATATGAGTGGGTGCGGGTGGGTGTGAGTTGGACCTGACTAGTTTGTGCTACTAGGTCAGATGCCGTGCTCCTTCCTTAAGTGAATGTAACCTGACCTGGATGGGTCGGGGCATTGGCTTAAGTCGGTGGGGGATTTGGACCTGCCTCGCATGGGCCAGTAGGCTTGCTGCAGTGTTCCTTCTTTTCTTATGTTCTTATTTATATATATATATATATATATATATATATATATATATATATATATATATATATATATATATATATATATATATATATATATATATATATATATATATATATATATATATATATATATATATATATATATATATATATATTGTATTGCAACCACGAACGAGTGGTATTTAATCAATAACAGCACTGCGACTAGGCGGGGAATCGAACCCTTGTTGTTTTAGCCCGCCTCATAGTGAGCGAAAATTCCACAACGCTCTAACCCACGACACCATACAATCCTACAAGAATCACGCACCCAGCAGGGCTAGGTGTAGTACCGTGATCGGAGGACATGGAAATAAATGGTATAAAATACAGACACAATGGAAAAATAAACACATAAGCAGTATAATGTGAACCTTTATTGACAACGTTTCGCCCACGCAGTGGGCTTTATCGAGTCACAGACAGATCTACCTGGAAAATGAGCAACATGGAGATATATATAGGGTACAGTCAGGTGGAGAATGCTGGGTCAGGTGGAGAAAGCTGCATGTGACAGTCTTAAAAGTAGTGTGATAGTTAATAACATTGTGTGACTTAAAGGACCTGCAGTGTACCATTCTTGAGTTCTAGGTGGGATAGCGTTGAAGAAGTTTCTTGGCAATAGGTTCAGCTATGTTGTAGAAGCCGTTGTTCTGGTTGAAGTTGTTGGATATACAGATGAGTGATGATTCTAGGATTCTTCGGTATTGCGTGTTGTCTTCTCTGGCGATGAGTCTTGCGTTTCTGTAGTTGATTAAATGGTTGTGTAAATTTCGGTGTTGAACACAGGCATTTCTTGAGTCGTCAGATCTGCCTGCGTACTGGTGTTCTGAAATGCGTGTTTGTAGGTCTCTGGATGTTTCGCCAACGTATAATTTGCTGCAGCCATTACAATTGATTGTGTATACCCCTGCCGTGGATTGAAGCTTTTCCTGTCTGTTACTGGTAATGTCCTTGATGGTGGTGGATGTGGAGGTGGATACTCGGAATGAGGTCTTAGAAAAAATGTTGGAAACTTGTTTGGAAATGGAGTTGGTGGGAAGGACTATGTATCTCTTCTCAGCAGTGTCTTCTATGGGTGTGTTGAAGATGTTTAATGCCCGTCGTCTGCAGTCTCTAATGAAGTGACGAGGATAGTGAAGTTTGGAAAAAACTTGTTCAATGAGGGAGCATTCTTCTTCAAGGAACTCACTGCTGCAGATTCTGAGTGCGCGCAGGAAAAAGCCTATAATTACACCACGTTTAATTTTGGTGTCGTGGTGAGAGTAGAAGTGGAGAAGATCGTGTTGATTGGTAGGTTTTCGATAAACTTTAAAACGAAGTTCATGGTCAGCTTTGCAGAGAAGAACATCAAGGAAAGGAAGAGTGTTGTCGACCTCTTCTTCTAGTGTAAACTGGATTGATGGCTCAACCTGGTTGAGTTCGTGTTGAGAGCTTGAACGTTGAAGCGTCTGGGAGTTATGATGAGAATGTCGTCAACATAACGAAGCCAGGTGACAGAAGAGGGAATAATAGTGGAAAATCGCTCGGCTTCCAAATGTTCCATATATAGGTTCGCAAGGACGGCACTAAGTGGCGATCCCATGGGTAGTCCAAAAGTTTGCTGAAAGAGTTGGTTTTCGAAAGAGAAACATGTAAAGCCCACACATAGTTCAACAAGGTCGATGAAATCGCTGGCTGGAAGAGGAAGATCAAGCGAGTCGTCAATTTTCCTGCGCAAGAGATCGATAGCTTGTGTAGTAGGTACTTTGGTGAATAGGGATGTTACATCAAGGCTGGAGAGTTTCTTGTTTCTGATGTTGATGTTGCGAATGCGATTGAGAAGGTCACCAGAGTGTTTGAGATGTGCTGGACTGATGGTGCCCAAAAGTTTGGATAGGTGTTTAGCGAGAATTCCTGAGATTTGGTGGGGAGCACTGCCTATTCCCGAGGATATGGGCCTCAATGGGATACCTGGTTTGTGAGTTTTTGGCAGACCGTACATTCTGGCAGGTCTGGGGTTGCTGGGAATGGTGTGAAGAAGTTTCTTTCCTAGTTCTGATTGTGTGTGAGATCATTTTTATTTGTAGGTTTCCGGTAAACTTGAAATCTTAGGTTGCTTCAAGGTTTAAAGCCCATATCTCCCACATATATAAACGTGTTACTTCCTCATTATTCTGACATTACCTTTCTGTCCATAGATAATTCTCTTTCTTTCCACTGACGCCTCAACACAACTGTTTCTTTACCCATCATCTATTCCATGATTCACCCCATCATTCATAGACCTATATATTGACATGCTCATTCCCAAATACCCGAATGCACTCATCTTCTCTATAATCAGTCCCTCCAGTCAGTTATCCAATGCTTCTCTACAAAGAATTTGTTACCATCATTTTTTTTTTTTGCTACGTTCACTTTTAATATTTTTTTCACATAACCTCTCAGAACAGATAAGAATTGTGTCAAGGAGAGACTCGGGCTACTCCCACTTTATAAAGAAATCATATAAAATACTGCTGATTAGTGATGATTCCAGTATCCTGTGTTTCGATCAGACTTCTAATTAGACAACGAGTCGTGCGCCACTACAATTGATCAAGTAGTTAGTAGGATTTTTTGTGTTAAATAAAGACGTTGTTCTCGTGGTCCATTTTGCTGGTATGGTGGTGTTCAGAAATGCGTTAATGAAGGTCTCTTGATGTTTTCCTCTCGTTTATCAGTTGTTGCATGGGATGCATATACCTCTTCCGTGGTCTGAACTTGTTGATGATGTCCCCTTATTGGTGATATCCTTGACTATAGTGGTAGGCACTTGGAATTTGATGCTAGAGAGAACGCAGAAGAGGTTGGATATGAGATGTACTCGCCCTGCTTGGCCCACTAGGAAAGCTGCAGTGTTCCTCCATGCTATGATCTGTTGCTATGTAGAATATTGATGAAGTTTCCTGGCAAGAGGTTCATTGTTTAATTACATAACAGGTCACATCATGAACACCATAGCAGGCCTATTGGGCCATACTGGGCAGGTCAGTCTCAAAACCATCTTCTTCTAAGCCAAATATTTGTTCAACTTATCAGCCTACCCAAGAAGTCAACTTGAACATTCCTCATCTAACTCTTCACGTCACTACGCGCCATATAAACACGCACATCCTCTCTTCCCAGATAAATCTGTTAATAATTTGATAAAGTCCACCGTGTGGGCGAAACTTTGTCAGTACTGGGTAGCATTATGCTGTATTTCTCTCTTTCCTTAACATTCCTAAATCCTATTCTCTCTTAATCCTTACATTGAATAATTAACTTATAATTCTTATACATTCTTTTGTCCCTTTTTTCATTATATGAAGGAACTCTGGATGCTCTTTGCCATTTCTGAGGTTCCTTCCCTCTTCTCACGCATTTATTGAACAGATACACCAACCACTCGCTTGTCTTCACTTGCTGTCCTGGCTCGAGCATGTCGTCCAAGAAATTTTCTCATGTGTTGTATATGTGGCTTACTCGTCAACATGCTGGGTGCGTGATCTTTGTAGGATCGATGGCTGAATGGATAAGGTGACATGTACATTGGGTTGTCTCTTGAAGCGGAACAATGTGTCATGGGGTCGAACCCTGGCCTGCCGCAGTTTGGTAAATGATTCAAAACCATTTAATTCGTGGTTTCATTGCTATATAGACGGCTTTTGGAGGTGGGTATTCAAACAGGAGGAGGCTGAAATTAATCCTGGAGTATTCCACTGCCACGAGTTTCCTCAGATCACGAACAACACCTAGCTCTGCTGGGTGCGTGATCTTTGTAGAATCGATGGCTGAGTGGATAAGGTGACATGTACATTGTGTTGTCTCTTGGCTTGCCACAATATGGTAAATGATATATACGTTATATATATATATATATATATATATATATATATATATATATATATAAGTCAACAAAAGGATTCGAACCTGCGCACTCTGCATCGAAGTAAACAGTACTATTGTCACACAGTCAGATCCATCTAAGATACGAGAGCAGAACATCCAGTTCAAGACTTAATAAAGCTCTTCTCAGGGCGAAACATCGTCCTCGCCATAAGCAATATTTTACGTGATGAGTCTTCTTAAGTATTAGAGGAAGGTGGTTATATGGATCCAACAAGCATGTGAATTAACAAGAGGCGTCTAAATGCGGTATTAGAATACTAGTAGGTTAAGTAGTCACATACAACTCTCACATACAACTATATCAACATATTGCCAAAAATGAATGAAATTATGGCCAGGATTACAATTTTCAGGGCAAATTTGGTGACGTTTAAATCCATATTTACTCATTCATAATCAACTTGCAACCGTTAGGTATCCAGTAAAAAGATGATATTAACAGTACCTTTTTTGTCGATCAAGAGAGTGAGAGTGATCCCACCTCCTCAGTAGCCAGAGGAAGACTGACTCTTCCACTGTTTGTTGCTGCCTCTTATAACGTGAGGCAGGCTGGGCCACCCACAGGTAAGGGGGCGGGGCGAAGCATACCCTTCACGGAGCGTAAATCATTGTGTGTGAAGGGCGCTTCATTCATGGAAATGGTACCACTATGTCCTTCCTTTTATCAGACATGATTATCTCCCATTGCCTATGCTTTCTATGACCCCAAATGGTTTAATTTTCAAGTACGTACACACTAACACACACACACACACACGAGCGGTGTTCCACAAGGGTCAGTCTTAGGACCGGTGCTGTTTCTGGTATTTGTGAACGACATGACAGAAGGAATAGACTCAGAAGTATCCTTGTTTGCAGATGATGTGAAGTTGATGAGAAGAATTCAATCAGACGAGGACCAAACAGAACTACAAACGGATCTGAACAGGCTGCAGGCCTGGTCCAGCAACAGGCTCCTGGAGTTCAACCCCACAAAGTGCAAAGTCATAAAGATTGGGGAAGGGCAAAGAACACCGCAGACGGAGTACAGTCTAAGGGGCCAGAGACTACAAACCTCACTCAAGGTAAAGAATCTTGGGGTGAGTATAACGCCAGGCACATCTCATGACGCGCACATCAACCTATTAACTGCTGCAGCATACGAGCGCCTAGCAAACCTAAGAACAGCATTTATGCATCTCATTAAGGAATCATTCAGGACCCTGTACACTGTGTACGTTAGGCTCATATTGGAATATGCAGCACCAGTTTGGAACCCACACCTAGCCTAGCACGTATGGAGACTAGTCCCTGAGCTAAGGGGCGTGTCCTACGAGGAGAGGTTAAGGAAAATCGACTTGACGACACTGTAGGACAGGAGAGATAGGGAGGATATGATAATAACATATAATATACTGAGACGAATCGACAAGGTGGACAGAGACAGGATGTTCCAGAGATGGGACACAGCAACAAGGGGTCAGCGCTGGAAGCTGAAGACTCAGATAAATCACAGGGATGTTATGAAGTATTTCTTCAGTCACAGAGTTATGAGGAAGGGGAATAGTTTGAGAAGTGATGTAGTGGAGGCAGGATCCATACATAGCTTTAGGAAGAGGTATGATAAAGCTCATGGAGCAGGAAGAGTGACCTAGTAGCAACCAGCGAGGAGGCGGGACCAGGAGCTGTGAATCGACACCTGCAACCACAAATAGGTGAGTACACACTCACACACATTGTTATTATGAGAAGTTTAGCATTATTAGGAAATGTAGAAGCTGACTGTTAGTATTAGTATTGTTATTATTATAATTATTATTATTATTATTATTATTATTATTATTATTATTATTATTATTATTATTATTATTATTATTATTATTATTATTATTATTATTATCATTTTTATTAGTATTATTATTAATGTATTATTAGTATTATTGATACATAGAAGTAAGGAGGTTAATTTCTGGTCACTCAGTGAAGAGGCAGGGCCAGGAGCTATGACTCGGCCCCTGCAACCACAACTAGGTGAGTACACAAAAGCACGACTGAGGGACAAACCGGAATACCAGAGAGTGTACCTCGATCGAGACAAAACACAAGAGGAAAGGACAATACTGAAAGAGAGGATACAGAGACGAAAAGAGGAACGAGAGGAAATGACAAAGACGAGAAGAAGAACCCAGACCCCGGTGGAAGGACAAACACACCCTCCAGAAATATCAGCAGAAGAACCCCAACCACGACAACCCCAAGGCAACTGAACAATCTAAACCAACACTCACATACTGTTCCCTCTGTCCCCACCCCCCAAACCACAAACCCCACCCCTACAGCAACCTCTTATGGGCACTCTGCCTCCACCCCCTCATCACAAACCCCACCCCCACTGCAACCCCCATTGGCCCCCACCAGGGCTCCCGCTCCCCCAACCCCAACATTCTCCCAGGACCACAGTTTTAGAAAAGAAGTTCAAGGTTTGGTACACGAACTTAGATGGAATAACGAACACATATGAAGAGTGTCATGAAAGAATCAATGAGAAGTCCCCAGACATCATAGGAGTCACAGAAACGAAACTCACTGAGACAATAACAGACACAATCTTCCTACCAGGATATCAGAACCTGAGGAAAGATAGGAGAAGAGGGGAAGGAGGGGTTGCACTGCTCGTAAAACACCAATGGAGATTTGAAGAAATGGAAAGCATGGACGAGATTGGAGAAAGGGATTACATAGTAGGTACACTTCAGTCTGGGGAACATAAGGTAGTCGTTGCAGTGATGTACAACCCACCACATAAATGCAAGAGGCCAAGAGAGGAATATGAAGAGAGCAACATAGCAGTGGTGGACACACTGGCTGAGGTGGCAAGAAGAGCTTACTCGAGCAGAGCAAAGTTACTGGTTATGGGCGATTTCAACCACAGGGAGATCGATTGGGAAAACCTGGAGCCACACGGGGGTTATGAAACATGGAGAGCCAAGATGATGAATGTGGTACTGGAAAACCTCATGCATCAACATGTTAAGAACGCTATCAGAGAGAGAGACGGGAGGATGAACCAGCAAGACTGGACCTCGTGTTCACCCTGAGCAGTTCAGACATTGAGGACATCACATACGAGAGGCCCCTTGGAGCTAGTGATCATGTGGTTCTGTGCTTTTGATACATAGTGTTACAAGTGGAGAGGGTAACAGGAGCTGAATGGGAAAAGCCAAACTATAAAAGGGGCTCTACACAGGTATGAGGAACTTCCTGCAGGAGATTCAGTGGGACAGAGAATTGGTAGGAAAGTCAGTAAATGAAATGATGGAATACGTAACAACAAAATGCAAGGAGGCAGAGGAAAGATTTGTTCCCAAGGGCAACAGAAATAATGGTAAGACCAGAACGAGCCCTTGGTTTACCCGAAGGTGTAGTTAGGCAACAACTAAGTGCACTAGAGTATGGAAAAAGTATTGAAGACAAAGGGCCCAGGGAAATAAGGAGATCAGTCGACATGCGAAAAACGAGTATGCACAGATAAGAAGGGAGGCCCAGCGACAGTACGAAAACAACATAGCATCGAAATTCAAGTCTGACCCGAAACTGCTGTATAGCCACAATAGTAGGAAGATAACAATCAAAGACAAGGTGATCAGGCTGAGGAAAAAAGGTGGGGAACTCACAAGAAATGATCAAGAGGTATGTGAGGAGCTCAACGCGAGATTTAAGAAGGTATTTACAGTGGAGGCAGGAAGGACTCTGGGAAGACAGAACAGAGCGGGACACCAACAAGGAATATACCAACAAGTGTTGGATGATATACACATAACTGAGGAGGATGTGAAGAAGTTGCTCAGTGACCTTGATACCTCAAAGGTGATGGGACCGGACATCTCCCCGTGGGTCCTTAGAGAGGGAACAGAGATGCCGTGTGTGCCACAAACTACAATCTTCAACACATCCCTTGAAACTGGGCAGGTACCTGAGGTATGGAAGACGGCAAATGTAGTTCCCATTTTAAGAAAGGAGACAGAACCGAGGCACTAAACTATAGACCAGTGTCACTGACGTGTATAGTGTGCAAAGTCATGGAGAAGATTATCAGAAGGAGAATGGTGGAGCACCTGGAACGGAACACGATTATAAACGATAACCAGCACGGATTCATGGAAGGCAAATCCTGTGTCACAAACCTTTTGAAGTTTTATGACAAGGTAACAGAAGACACGAGAGAGGGGAGTGGGTTCATTGCATTTTCTTGGAATGCAAGAAGGCCTTCGACACAGTTCCTCACAAGAGATTAGTGCAGAAGCTAGAGGATCAGGCGTGTATAACAGGAAGGGCACTGCAATGAATCAGAGAATACCTGACAGGGAGGCAGCAACAGGTCATGGAACGTGCTGAGGTATCACAGTGGGCGCCTGTGACGAGCAGGGTCCCACAGGGGTTAGTCCTAGGACCAGTGATATTCTTGGTATATGTGAATGACATAACGGAAGGGATAGACTCAGAAGTGTCCCTGTTCGCAGATGATGTGAAGTTAATGAGGAGAATTAAATCAGATGAGGATCAGGCAGGACTCCAAAGAGACCTGGACAGGCTGGACACCGGGTCCAGCAACTGGCTTCTCGAATTTAACCCTGCCAAATGCAAAGTCTTGAAGATCGGGGAAGGGCAAAGAAGACCGCAGACAGAGTAAAGGCTAGGTGGCCAAAGACTGCAAACCTCGCTCAGGGTGAAAGATCTTGGGGTGAGTATAACACCGAGCACGTCTCCGGAAGCATACATCAACCAGACAACTGCTGCAGCATCTGGGCGCCTGGCAAACCTGAGAATAGCGTTCCTATACCTTAGTAAGGAATCGTTCAAGACACTGTACACCGTGTATGCCAGGCCCATACTAGAGTATGCAACACCAGTTTGGAACCCACACCTGATCAAGCACGTCAAGAAATTAGAGAAAGTGCAAAAGTTTGCAACAAGGTTAGTTCCAGAGCTAAGGGGAATGTCCTACGAAGAAAGGTTAAGGGAAATCGGCCTGACAACACTGGAGGACAGAAGGGTTAAGGGAGACATGATAACGACATACAAAATACTGCGTGAAATACGTGGAATAGAAAAGGTGGATAGAGACAGGGTGTTCCAGAGAGGGGATACAGAAACAAGGGGTCACAATTGGAAGTTGAAGACTCAGATGAGTCAAAGGGATGTTAGGAAGTATTTCTTCAGCCATAGAGTAGTCAGGAAGTGGAATATTCTAGCAAGTGATGTAGTGGAGGCAGGAACCATACATAGCTTTAAGACGAGGTATGATAAAGCTCATGGGGCAGGGAGAGAGAGGACCCAGTAGCGATCAGTGAAGAGGCGGGGTCAGGAGCTAAGTCTCGACCCCTGCAACCACAATTAGAAGAGTACATTTAGGTGAGTACACACACACAAACACACGTGTGTGTATGTATGCCGAAGATTCGAACCAATGTCGTTTTGGCCCGCCTCATGGTGAGCGAAAATCACACATGACGCTCTAACCCACAGAACCAAGCAATCCTATAAGAATCCCGCATCCAGTAGAGTTATGTGTTTTACCGTGATCCGATGACTTTCAGGGGTGTGGGTGCCTCTGTTCCAATTTCATTCTTCTCCTCGTTTGGTGTACTAGCCTCCAAGAGCAGTAATTTATATTATTGTAACCACGAACGTGTGGTACTGAATCAATAACAACACTACGACTAGATGAGGATTCGAACCTATGTCGTTTTTGGCCTGCCTCATGGTGAGCGAAAATCACACATGACGCACTAACCCTCAAATCCTACAAGAATCACGCACCCAGCAGAGCTAGGTGTTTTATCGTGGTCTGAGGACATACAGTGTGGGAGCCTCTGAGCTAATTTCATTCTATGTGTCGTTTGGTGTATTAGCCTCCACGTGCAGTATTTTATATTATTGTAACAACGAACGATGGGTATTGAATCAATAACTAGCCGAGGATTCGAACCCATGTTGCTTTGGCCCGTTTCATGGTGAGTGAAAATAACACTTGATGCTCTAACCCACATGACTACATAATCCTACAAGAATCAAGCACCCAGCTTAGCTAGGTGTTTTACCGTGATCCGAGAACATACGGTGATGTGGACGCCTCTGAGCTAATTTCATTCTACTCCCCGTTTGGTGTAATAGCCTCCACCAGCAGTATATATATTATTGTAACCATGAGCGAGTGATATTTAATCAATAACAACAGTGTGACTAGCCGAGGACTCGAACCCATGTCGTTTCAGCCCACCTCTTGGTAAACGATGGGTTAGAGCATCATGTGATTTTCACTCACCATGAGGCAGGCCAAAACGACATGCGATAGAGTCCTTGGCTACTCGCAGTGTTGGTATTGATTAAATACCACTCGTTTGTATATATATATATATATATATATATATATATATATATATATATATATATATATATATATATATATATATATATATAGGGGTACCACTTCTGGAGCTGGTCTGGGGACCCTCATCCTCAGAGAAAAGAATAAACTTACTTCAGGGAAAACTCGAGCCCACCCAGGTAATTTCTCAGTTCCATGAAATCGGCGAAGCAGAAATCTGGGACAGAAACTTGATTGCAGCTGTCTGGGTAATTCCATGATATATTGAAACTAAGTGATTTGAGATCACTTCCCACAAGCTCGTCATTAACCTCAAGATTATTAACTAGTGATTCTTTGTTGGCAAGAACCAAGTCAAGCAGGTTGTTTCCTCTAGTTGGTTCTGTCACAAACTGTTTTAAAAAGCAATCCAGAACCGTATCAAGAAAGTCACTAGACTCAATATTTCCGGTCACATTGTTCCAATCAATTTGTCTAAAGTTAAAATCTCCCATTAACACAACATTTTCATATCTAGTTGTTAAATTAGACACATATGCAACACTTGGGTATCTTTATTGAGGAAACGTTTCGCCACACAGTGGCTTCATCAGTCCAATACAAAGAAGAAAGTAGTAATAAAAGGAGGAGTTTGAGGTAATCAGTCCCTCGGCCTGGAGTCGATGTGTTCAGTCCATCAATCTTGAAGAAAATACAACATAAGGCAAATAGAAGTTGCTTATATACTGTAGACAGGTGAGATGAAGCAGGAGGAGGCGGGGTCATAGTGGTATCATCCACTAGTCGAAGTAAGTCCTTGTCCAAAGGTTTGGACAAATGTTGAAGAATCCCTTTGTATCAAGATCCCAAGAAGTTGCTGTGTCAGACAGGATGTAGATGAATGGTTCAGAGAACCGACAAGTTGTTAAATTAGACACATATGCAACACTTAGGTATCTTTATTGAGGAAACGTTTCGCCACACAGTGGCTTCATCCGTCCATACAAAGGAGAATCGTGAAGAACAGGAGGAGTGTGAGGTTGTCAGGCCCTCAATCTTGAGTCGATGTTGCACCTGCACCTCTCCTGTCTACAGTATATAAGCTCCCTCTGCTCATATGCTGTTATTCTATTCAAGATTGATGGACTGACAACATCGACTCCAGGCCGAGGGACTGATTACCTCAAACTCCTCCTTTTATTACTGCTTTCTTCTTTGTATTGGACTGATGAAGCCACTGTGTGGCGAAACGTTTCCTCAATAAAGATACCCAAGTGTTGCATATGTGTCTAATTTAACAACTTGTCGGTTCTCTGAACCATTCATCTACATCCTGTCTGACACAGCAACTTCTTGGGATCTTGATACAAAGGGATTCTTCAACATTTGTCCAAACCTTTGGACAAGGACTTACTTCGACTAGTGGATGATACCACTATGACCCCGCCTCCTCCTGCTTCATCTCACCTGTCTACAGTATATAAGCAACTTCTATTTGCCTTATGTTGTATTTTCTTCAAGATTGATGGACTGAACACATCGACTCCAGGCCGAGGGACTGATTACCTCAAACTCCTCCTTTTATTACTACTTTCTTCTTTGTATTGGACTGATGAAGCCACTGTGTGGCGAAACGTTTCCTCAATAAAGATACCCAAGTGTTGCATATGTGTCTAATTTAACAACTTGTCGGTTCTCTGAACCATTCATCTACATTTTCATATCTAGACGCCTTATGAATTTCGTTCCATAGCAGCCTACCGCGCTCCCTATCAAGGTTTAGGGGCCTATAAATCACACCCAAAATTATTTTTTCACGACCTTCGAGAAACTGTAGCCAAACAGATTCCGTGTCCGATGTTTCTAATCTTATATCTTGTCTAACACAACAATTTAAATTATCTCTGACATACATAGCCACTCCACCACCCTTCCTGTTGACCCTTTCAGTGTGGAATAGTTTATAACTCTGTATGTTGCATTCTGAAGGCATTTCTCTATCTTTCAAGTTAAACCAGGTCTCTGTTATAGCAATAACATTTATATTACCTGCACTTGCAAGTAATGTTAGCTGATATTTCCAAAACTTTCTTAAGAGTTCTAAAAGTAATAGATAGAGATTATACTCGATTCTTGTGGCCTGAAAATCCACATGACCCTCAAAGTCCTGTGAAAACATATCGTTTCAAGTCAGTATTATTTAGTGCAACATCTTCTCCATTCTTGCTAGAAGCTACACTCAATACACATATGAGGAAATCTGAAAGTCCTTTCAAAGAAACCTTAAATAAAAACAATTATGTGGACAATCGTCAAGGTACTGTGAATAAAGAGGAGGATTTGAAATCCTTATACAGAGAAGCTAACAAGGAGATGAAAGAAGCAAAAATGCCTCTAAGGATGTGGAATACTAATTCAACTCAACTGAGGGAACTTATCAGAGAAGATTTCCCTGAAGCTGAAATTCCTGATTACAACATGCTTGGACTTAATTGGAACACAGAGGAAGGGATGAATAATCACTGGTCTGCATTTGGAATGTATTTTATTTTTATTTTTATTCATGGTTGCGATCTTACATATTATTGGCCTGCTGATTGTAAATATCTAAACCATTTTGCTCTATCACGTAAAGATTTTGAATACAATACAAATTAATGATAATAAAAAATGTGAATTTTTAATAAATTGCTACTTTATTAAAATTAGGCAAGTAATCATGGAAAAGCACATTGTTAGTTTTAAGAACATATGAATTCCAAATCAACATGAATCAAATTAAATGATTTTATTTAAACAATATGTTCCTAATAGTTAGCCTACATATTGAATCAAAGGAAGGAGGACCACTTTGATTGTCGCTTGTGCTGTGCATCGAGACCATTACGTTTCAACGACCAGTACAAATCCGCCATCATGTTGACATTCCATTTGCCCTGGTATCGAGTTCCCATGGTACAAATATCCTGATGGAACTCCTCTCATTGTTCCTCACTGTAGTCCCCACAATTGTTGGGAAAATAGTCAAAATGTGAGTGCAAAATGTGTATATTCACACTCAGTCTAGACCCAAGTTGTTGGAAACTTGAAATCAGGTCTTGGATCATTTTTTCATATTCGGGGGAGCGCCTGTTTCCCAGGAAGTTGTGGACAATCTGCTTGAATTAAAACAAGGCATTCACCTCGACACCTGCTAATGCTTCATCAAAATGCTTGTCCTTCATCAATTCCCGAATCTGAGGGCCAACAAAGATTCCTGCCTTTAGCTTGCCTTCACTTATACGAGGAAACTTTGACTCCAGGTACTTGAAAGCAGTTCCATTCTTGTTCAAGGCCTTCACAAACTTTTTCTAATTTGATGTGGAGTGGTGGCAGCAGAATTTTCTTGAGGTCAACTAGTGGCACAGTTTTCACGTTGTGATTTCCGGGTAAGAAGCTGTTTTTTTGTGGTCAGTCTTTTTGTTCAAAGTGCTTGCTGTCTGCCCTATTATCCCAAAGACACAGAAAACATGGATTGAACGTCCAGTAAACGTAATTTAGCGAGTTTTGCTACTAGAAAATTTAAACCCGTGAGAGGTGGAAACTCGGTTGATTGCATGCTGGAGGGAAACTGCAATGAGGTGACAGTCAGCACCCGCACAAGCTATAGCAAAGTCATCCACATAAAGCGATGACCAAATATTGGATGGGAGAACAGATGCCAGATTATTTATAGCAAGCAGAAAGAGTGTTGTGCTCAGAACACATCCCTGGGGGACACCTTCAGCTTTGACAAACTCCGGGGAAAGCACATTACTAACCCGGACATAGAAATGTCTTTCAGTTAAGAAAGCCTTAAGGAAAAATGGTAGATTGCCTCGGAGGCCTAAGGAGTGGGCCTGGGCCAATATATTATACCTCCAAGTTGTGTCATAAGCCTTCTCAAGGTCAAAAGAGATGGCGATAATGCAAAGGCATTACGAATATATGTATCCAAGCGCAGTAAGGGGTCAATGGCAGAACGGCCTTTACGAAAGCCATATTGACTAGTGGAGAGACTACTGTGCGTCTCTAAATACCACATCAAATGTTTATTAACTAGACGTTCCATCACTTTCCAAACTGCACTGGTAAGAGCGATGGGACGGTAGTGGGAGGTATCATGTCCCGTAGTACCAGGTTTGCGAAAAGGGAGAACAATAGAAGACTTCCACAGCTGGGAAAGAACTCCTTTCGACCATATAAGATTAATGAGTCGTAAGAGGACTGCAAGAGCTAACTGATGTAAATGCTGTAGTATAGGAATATGTATGCCGTCTGGCCCAGCTGCCGATGATCGGCAAGCAGAGAGTGTTGCCTCCAGTTCTTGATGGGTAAAAAGCACATTATAAGATTCTTCTCCGAGAGAAGAAAAATCTAAGGGCTTTAACTCGCGGGCAGACTTAGAAGAAAGGAACGAGGGGCATAGATGGAGCCCCTGAGAAATATGGACCAGATGATTACCAATTTCAGTGGCAACGGCAGGAGGGTGTGCTATATCGACACCGGCAACCCGAAGAACAGGAGCCGGGTCGGGGGAGAATTTACCACTCAGTTTCTGCACTTTCTTCCAGACTGCACTCAACGAGGAAGCCGAAGTAAGAGTAGAAACGTAATCCCGCCAGCAAGTGCGTTTAGCGTCACGTATGACACGGCGAGCAATTGCTCTCCTCTGATTAAAATGAAGGAGTTTCTCTGTGGTTCTGTTATACCGGTACCTGCCCCACGCAGCGCATTTCAAACGTACTGCCAGAGCACAAGCAGGAGACCACCAAGGCACGCACTTCTGAGAATGCTTGGGGGATAGAATGTGAAGCTGCGGTTATGATGGAGGACGAGAAGAGATGTAAAACCTCATCAATGGAGGACGAGGAAGGAGCCTCATGAAAGGCAGTAAGATGTGTGTAAAGGTCCCATTTCGCCCGGTCAAATTGCCAGCGTGGGTTACGAGAAGGTGGAGAATACAAAGGGGAAATAAGGATGATTGGAAAATGATCACTGTCATGTAAGTCCGGGAGGACAGACCAGGTGAAGTCGAGGACAGTTGAGGAAAAGCAGATGGAGAGATCGATGCAAAAGAAAGAATAAGTTCGAGGATCAAAATAAAATGGGTGGGAGTTCCCGTATTAAAAAAATGGAGGGGGAGAGAAGCAAGAAATGCTTTCAACTGAACACTGCGGGAGTCACAGTGCGACCCCTCCCCAGAGAAAATGGTGTGCGTTAAAATCGCCAAGTAACAGAAGGGGTGGCAGCAAGGAAGAAACCAGAAAAGCAACATCTTGGATAGACAATGCCCGAGAAGGGAGAGATACAAAGAACAGAGTGTATACCACTTATTCAAGTGGATACAGGCTGCAGTGTAATGTAGAGAAGAATGAACATAGAGCTGACGGTATGGAATACCAGTGCATTTAAGAAGAGTACTTTCGTTAAAGGTTCCATCGGAAAAAGGATCCGAAGAATATAATAAATCATAGCCCGAGAAGGGACGGATAACAGTGGAGTGTAATTTGGGTTCTTGTAAATAGACTCCAACAGGGAAAACAGGAGAACAACACCTGAAGCTCACCCTGGTTGCCCCTGAGGACTCGGATATTCCACTGCAAATAAGCCATGATTTATGAAGAAAAGATACAAGTCGAAGGTAGAGGTATCTATAGAGTAGGAGGGTTAGAAAAGTCCAAGTATGGAGGCAGCAGAAGACTTGTAAGCAGAGAAGGAGTGGGACGCTGTAAAGGAAGGTGGGGTGTAAATGGAGAAGAGAGAGAAGGAGGAACCGGAGGTGGAGCGGTGTCCATCAACGTTCTAGTCTCCATAATATATTCTGCGATAGCTTCCAGCGTTTCAGAAGATTAAGATGCAGGATGTAGGACCACATTAGAGATGGAAGGAGGAGGGGATGAGGAACAATCGGGGAGACTATGGACTGTGCTAAAGTAGGGGTGAGGAAATGGAAGAGGAAACTGTCGAAGGGGTTTGGGAGGGGACAGGAGTGGAAGCAACCTGGGAAGGGGCAGTAGAGAAATAAATTTGGGAGGGGACAGGGAATGAAGGTATTGAACGAGGAGGATGAACCTCCACACACGTTACAAAACTAGTTGGAGGTGAAGAACCAGGCAAGGGAAACTGGGAATGAAAAATGTGCTGGTTGGAGAAGGGAAGGAGGGGTGAGATTTTAACAATGGGGATTTTATGGTGGACTTCTGAGGAGACGGGCGATGAAGAGGACGGGTGGGACGAGAACACAGAACTGTGCGAGTGAGTAGAGGTAGAGGTGAGAACAGAATGGGGAGCCGAGGTAGGGACCTCAGAACCTAGGACAGCAAAAGAATTCGAGACAGGGGTGACTGAGGATGGGGTGACCACAGAGGAAGCTGCGGGTGGTGGGGCCCCAGAAGTGGGGGACGTTTAGCAATGCGGGAATAGGAAATACGGGAAGTCTCCCTTGAAGGCGTAGATGAGAGACAGCCATAGCATATGGGAAACCTTCCGATACTTTGAGACAGCGGATTTCACGCTCATTTAAGTAAACTTGACAATGGCGAAAGTAAGATGGGAGCGCCTCATGACAATTAAGGCAAGAGGGAGGTAGACTACAAGAAGGATTGGCATGGTCGTCGGCACCACAGACTGGGCATTCGGCCATGGACCTGCAATATTTTGCTGGATGACCAAAACGCCAGAAGTTTCTACACTGTTGCAGTGTAGGGATCACCTTATGAACTTGTAAACGGTGTCCTGAAATGTAGACCGAGGGCGGAAGTTCACGGCAGTCAAATGTTAAATGAGCTATATTGCAAGGATATCGTCTTTGCCTACGGGCAGGGAGGGCAAAAGTGTCAACTTTGAGGATAGCGAGGCCTTGGAGCTCAAGCTGCTCCAGAATGTCATCACCACATGTCTGGAAATTCCGTTGAACAATGGTGAGGGGTACAATGACAGTACAACTACAAGAATTGAGAGAATGATGTTTTTCAATAGGGATAGGAATAGTATCTTTGGTCGTAAGGAGAGAAAGATCTTGAGCTTGGCCAGTATTCTGGACTGTGATGATGCGAGTGCCGCTCTTGATAGCGTGAAATGAGATATCTTTACCTACATGGAGGAGGAGAGCCTTACCAATACTATGATCGGAAAGATAGGCAGTAGGAAAAGTCGGTCTTAAGAGTAAAAAAGTTTGTCCATTGTGTAGTGTGAAACAAAGTGTTTAAGGGGAGTGCGTGATGAGCTGGTCGTTTCTGAGATGAATGAGAATGAAGTGACGAATCGTTATGTAAGGGTCTTGGTCACTTAGATGTGGGACCAGAGTTGGTCCGACGTGGGACGGGCGAGCAATCTGAAAATTGCCGCACCGTAGAGGGAAAAGCTGGAATCAAGGTCAGAGAAGAGCGAAGGTCAGACGTATCAAAAGGTACCTGAAGTAGGTGATGAACCGGCACCAGCAAGAGGTACAGGAGTATTGGAAGTGACTAAAGAGTGGTTCGATAATGAGGCCGGGTCAGAACAGGGTGCGGTAACAGGGAGGGGCCCATGGGTAGTAGGATTGGGTCGTCCATGGTTAGGTTACTTCTTTCTTTTTGTTGTTTTTTTTAAAAAGAAAGAAAATAAAATAAAAATAAAAAAAGAATAAAAAAAGGGTGGAACGTTTAGGAATAGCTCCTAGGAGGAATGAAAGGGGCGTAAATCCCACTCCGTGCCCAAAAGGACCTCAGCACCGCAAGTAGTGCAGATGCAGCATGAAACCCGTGCCATACCCTACCCTTCATGCCAGTAAACCAGCAATCCGGGATAGCAACCTCACATCCACCGAGCCACCTCGGCGGACAAAAGAGAGGGTGAGTGGACACCTGCCACAAAGCATACGTCCAATGGCCACCACCCTCGGAATCTGAAAGGTGGCCTCCAGAGATACACCCGTCACCCGAAAGACACCCAAAGCCACCCCCTGGGAGACCAGAGAGGGATCGGGACATACCCAGGCAATCCTGATTCAACAGCAAACTACATCACCGCCAAGAACCTCAACAGAATGGGATGGACCATGGTACCCTTCTTCCTATCTAGGAACCAGAATGTCTGTGGAGAGAATCCCACAGGCTAAAAATGGGAAGGGAATAAAGAAGGGATGAGGAGGAGGAGGAGAAGGAAAGGGAAAAATTGAGGATGGGGAAGATGGGATAGGGCAGGGGGGATTGCGGGGTAATTTGGTTTGGTCTGAGGAAGAAGACCAAGAGGTTCAATTCCTCAGACTGATAGCCTCTTTACCATGACAAGGGGACCCCCTTAAAGAGGTTCTTACATAATAAATTGTGGTTGACAGTATCGAAGGCCTTTTGCAAGTCTAAAGTTACTGTGGAAACTTAGTTCTTTGCTAAAAGTTCCACAGGGTAAATAACCTTTATGAAACATTAACCTGCTACCAGTAGGTCCTCTGAGTTTATGAACCCACACACCCACCCAAACAACACACATTCACGAGTTGGCAGAGGTAGAAAGATAGCACATGTTAATTGATAGATTTACTCTCCTAGGAAGGTCTAGGTAAGTTTGTACAGTTAGTAACTAATATTAGGATTATTGAGGCAACTTTAGATATTAATAATGTAGCCCTAGGACCTTAACATAGGTAGGTTAGGCCTTCAATAGGCGAACATTAGGTTATGTTAGCTAAGGAGAACTGGTAGCCCCACACTTGAACAAGACGGGAGAGAGATGCTAGTTCCTTTTTCCCAAACCAGACATCATCCCATCAACAAGTGCCGTGTACAGCTGCGAGGCAAACCCTCACATGTCTACCACCATCAGACCTGGGGATCTCGGAGGAGACATCTCAAAGTACTGTGGATATCTTTCTCCATCCAGACCCACTACAGTAAGACAATACCTTTCTTTCTCTCAGTATCTGGCCAGTTTTCTGGGGGAAACCTGAGTGAGTTTATCTGTGGGTCTCGAGCAGACGGACGCTATTACATCGGAATGTATAAGCGTCACTTCTTAAATACAAGTCTGGAAGCTAGTGTCCCATACTGCTTAGATATTGCTTAGAGGATAACCCCCTTGGAGTTAGGGATTTCTGAGTTTCAGGCAGGACACTAATACCACTTGAATCGATTTGAAGGGGACTAAGACTTAGGGAGATTGGAAGACTAGGTGACTAATTCTTCTCCATCAAGTAAGTTAACCCCCTTTTAGTCATGCATGTAGGTGGAGAATTCTTGCAGCTGCAGTTATTTGGAATTCTGTCCCATAAGCCACTTGTGAGTCTGAGAGGAGCGTCTCAGAGTGTAGGTGTCAACAGGGCTTGCCAGGGGGCAGCTTACAAGGAGGCAGTCCAAAGACAAATTTCCACAGTTACCATTCCTATGAGGTTCCCTATCGACATTTCAGTTCTCATGTAATCCATCAGATTAATTAGGGGGTGTCTGTTGAGTAAGAGCTCCTAAGGCCTGATTGGTAACTATGAAGAATGTTGTCATCATTAAGATACTTAATTACTTAACAGTACACCGCCCTCTCTAGAATTTTGGATATTACACTGAGTATACTAACAGGCCTATAGTTGCTGACATCAGACCTACTATTTTCTTGAAGATAGGAGTAACTCCGGCCTCCTTGAACCCCTCTGGTACTATATTAGTAGTGATGGACAAATTTATTATGTGAGCAATGGGGATTGCCAGTTCAGAGGCACCATCTTTTAGGAACTTAGACGGGATGTTATCTGGGCCGGTGCTATTAGTTGGGTTTAACCTGCTTAGTTCTTTTTGGAGTTACCTCTTTATTGATATAGTCTATTTTAAACTTATCAGAGTCTGTGTTAAAGGTATTTGATGCAGCTGGTAGCTTACTTACTAGTGTTGAGAAGGAGGGAGTATATATATTCATTTCAATTCAATTCAATTTTATTTCTGATAATATTACAAAGTGGGGTTTACATATTATGTTATTAATACATTTTATGAATTATTTATTACAAGAAGGCCAATAATATGCCTAGTATGCCTAGACATTTCAGGCAGTCTTATACTAGATCTTACTCTATAGTGACACAATGATTATACTGGTATTAAAAAACTGTTATGTTTCTAAAACATAAATAAACTTAAAGAATACACTAATTAAATATTTAACGCAGTTTACCATATATTACTTCCATAGAAAATCGAAAGAGAACGTCATCCATAGAAAACGGAGGGATATTGTACCACTAATGACTATAATAAATTAAAGTAAGTTTATTTAGGTACTGGCGAGTAAGTACGTAACACAAATAACCCGCACATAGAAGAGAGGAGTTTACGACGACGTTTCTGTCTGACTTGGACCAGTTACAAAGTCACACTAACTATATAATCTAACACCCAATCAAAATTTACTGGAAAGGAACTGCCTCTATTACACAGCATCACAAGCCAACACTGTCCTAAATACTGCTAAAAGTATAACAGTTCTTAACTACAACATCCGATCCTTAAGCAAACACTATGATGACCTCCTTGCCCTCCTTGATTTCCTAAAGACAACCTTCACATGTATTGTTCTTACTGAAACCTGGCTTAAGCAGGATACAATAGATATCAACTCGCTACCAGGATACATAGCAATACACAACTGCAGACCACCAAGTTGGGGTGGTATTGTAATTTATTACTCTAATGAAATATCCTGTTGTGACACCACTTGCTATAGTGATGAATATGGAGAATATATTTTTGCTAATTTTACTGCACAAAACCTTAAGACTCCGATAACAATCGGGGCCATTTACCGGATGCCTCATACAAACATCCCAAATTTTAGCGATAAACTAAAAACGCTAAT
>WNWK01020557.1:0-35611 GCA_009830355.1 Cherax destructor | reverse complement strand
AACAAATAAGAGCGTCTACTAACATCTGTAACAATCATATACATGGAAGGATTGAGGAGGTCATGAGAGTGAACATAATAGCGAATGCTATGTGCATCACGACGATCGGACAAGGATGGAATGTTCGCTTCTACATAGAGGTTCTCAACCGGGGAAGAACGAAATGCACCAAGGCATAAACGCAATCCCTGGTGATGGATGGGATTAAGGCTGGAAAGAGTAGCAGGGGAGGCCACCAAATATATCTGGTCACCATAATCGAGTTTCGATAAAATTAGGGCTGAATGCAGGTGGAGGAGAGTGCTACGATCAGCCCCCAATGAAAGATGTGCGAGGGTTTTTAGGAGGTTCTGCCGGCTATGACAAGTTGCCTTCAGAGAGGTAATGTGAGGTTTCCAGGACAATCGACGGTCAAACAGGAGGCCGAGAAACCTGACTGTCTCACGTTCTGGGATACGTGAGCCGTATAGGTACAATGGATGATCAGAGACCACTGAACGTCTAGTAAACGTAATTTGGCGAGTTTTGCCCCTAGAAAATTTAAACCCGTGAGTGGTGGCCCAATCGGAAACTCGGTTGACAGCATGCTGGAGGGAAACTGCAATGAGGTGACAATCAGCACCCGCACAAGCTATAGCAAAGTCATCCACATGGAGAGATCGATGCAAGAGAAAGAATGAGTTCGAGGATCAAAATGGGTAGGCGTACCCATATTTAAAACATGGAGGGGGAGAGAAGCAAGAAATGCCTCCAACTGAACGCCACGGGAGTCACAGTGCGACCCTCCCCAGAGAAAATGGTGTGCGTTAAAATCGCCAAGTAACAGAAGGGGTGGCGGCAAGGAAGAATCCAGAAAATCAACATCTGGGATAGACAATGACCACAAAGGGGAAAGATATAGAGAACAGTGTATACCACTTATTCAAGTGGATACGGGCTGCAGTGTAATGTAGAGAAGAACGTACATAGAGCTGACGGTATGGAATACCAGTGTGTATAAGAAGAGCACTTTTGTTAAAGGTTCCATCGGGAAAAGGATCCGATGAATATAACAAATCATAGCCCGAAAAGGGCCGGATAACAGCGGATTGTAATTTGGGTTCTTGCAAACAGACCCCAACAGGGAAAAACTGGGAGAGCAACACCTGAAGCTCACCCCAGTTACCCCTGAGGCCTCAGATATTCCACTGCAAATAAGCCATGATTTATGGAAAGAAAGATATAAGTCGAAGTTAGAGGTATCTATGGACTAGGGTTAGAAACGTCCACGTGTGGAGGCAGTGGAAGACCTGTAATCAGAGGAGTGGGACGCTGTGAAGGAAGGAGGGGAGTAGACGGAGAAGAGAGAGGAGGAGGAACCAGAGGTGGAGCGGTGTCCATCAACGTTCCAGACTCTAATAAATTCTGTGATAGCTTCCAGTGTTTCGGAAGACAAAGATGCAGAATGTGGGACTACATTAGAAATGGAAGGAGGAGAGTGAGCAAACATCGGGGAGACTATAGACTATACTAGAGGGCGAGGAGGTGGAAGAGGAAACTGTTGAAGTGGCTTGGGAGGGGACAGGAGTGGAAGCGACCTGGGGAGGGGCAGTCAAGGAAGGAACTTGGGAGGGGATAGGGGATGAAGACATTGAACGAGGAGGAGGATGAACCTCCACACACGTTACAGAACTAGTCGGAGGTGAAGAACCCGGCAATGGGGATTTTTTGCCGGACTTATGAGAAGAAGGGGCGGTGAGGATTAGGTGGTGGACGAGGGCGTGTAGACACAGAACTGTGTGAGTGAGTAGAGGGAGGGGTGTGGACAGTATGGGATGCCGAGGTAGGGACCTCGGAGCCAAGAACAGCAAAAGGATTCGAGACAGGGGTGACTGAGGATGGGGCGACCACAGAGGAAGCCGGGGAAGTTGGGACCCCAGAAGTGGGGGGACGTTTAGCAATACGAGAATAGGAAATACGGAGAAGTCTCCCTTGAAGGCGTAGATGAGAGACGGCCATAGTATATGAGAAGCCTTCCGCCTCTTTGAGACAACGGATTTCCCTCTCATTTAGGTAAACCTGACAATGGCGAGAGTACGATGGATGCGCCTCATGACAGTTAGGGCAAGAGGGAGGTAAATTACAAGAAGGACTGGCATGATCGTCGGCACCACAGACTGGGCATTCGGCCATGGACCTGCAATATTTCGCTGGATGACCAAAACGCCAGCAGCTTCTACACTGTTGCAGTGTAGGGGTCACCTTTCAAACTTGTAACCGGTGACCTGCAATGTAGACCGAGGGTGGAAGTTCACGGCAGTCAAATGTTAAACGAGCTATATTGCAAGGATAAAGTCTTCGCTTATGGGCAGGGAGGATAAAAGTGTCAACTTTGAGGACAAGGAGGTCTTGGAGCTCAAGCTTCTCCAGAATGTCATCACCACATGTCTGGAAATTCCGTTGGACAATGGTGGGGGGTAAAATGACAGTACCACTACAAGAATTGAGAGAATGATGTTTGTCAATAGTGATAGGAATAGTATCTATGGTCGTAAGGAGAGAAAGATCGCGAGCTTGGCCAGCATTCTGGACCGTGATGATGCGAGTGCCGCTCTTGAGAGCGTGAAATGAGATATCTTTACCTACATGGCGTAGGAGAGCTTTACCAATACTATGATCGGAAAGATAGGTAGTTGGAGTAGTCGGTCTTAGAGTAAAAAACTTTGTCCATTGAGTAGTGTGAAACCAAGTGTTTAAGGGGAGTGTGTGACAAGCTGGTCGTTTCTGAGATGAATGAGAAGGAAGTGTCGAATCGTCATGTAATTGTCTTGGTGGTTTGAATGTGGGACCGGAGGTGGTCCAACGTGTGACGGGCGAGCAATCCAAAAATTGCCGCACTGTAGAGGGAGAAGCCGGAATCAAGGTCAGACATGTCAAAAGAGCCGGTTAGAACCCCGGTACCTGAAGCAGGTGACGAACTGACACCAGCAAGAGGTACGGGGGTATTAGAGGTGTCCGAAGAGTTGTCCATTAACGAGGCAAGGTCAGAACTGGGTGCGGTGTCAGGAAGGGGCCTGGGGGTAGTAGGTTCACGGATTGGGTCGTCCATGGTTAGGTTACTTCTTTCTTTTTGTTTTTAAGAAAATAAAAAGAAAAAAGAACCAAAAATAAGTGGGGAACGTGGAGGAATAGCTCCTAAGTTGAATGAAAGGGGCGTAAATCCCCCTCCATGCCCAAGAGGACCCCAACACCGAAAGTAGTGCAGATGCTGCATGGAACCCGTGCCATACCCTACCCTTCATGCCAGTAAACCAGCAATCCGGGATAGCAACCTCACATCCACCGAGCCACCTCGGCGGACAAAAGAGAGGGCGGCCAGATACTCGCCACAAAGCATACCTCCTTCAGCCATCACCCCCGGAATCCGAAAGGTGGCCTCCAGAGATACACCCGTCGCCCGAAAGATACCCAAAGCCACTCCCCGGGAGACCGGAGAGGGATCGGGACATCCCCAGGCGATCCAGATTCCACAGCAAACTACACCACCGCCAAGAATCTCAACGGAATGGGATGGACCATGGTACCCTTCCCCCTACCTAGGAACTAGAATGCCTGTGGAGAGAAACTCCCAGGGTAAAAATGGGAAGGGAATAAGGGAGGGATGAGGAGGAGGAGGAAAGGGAAAAGGGAGGATGGGGAAGATGGGAAAGGGGAGGGGAGGATTGTGGGGTAATTAGGTTCGGTCTGAGGAAGAAGACCAAGAGGTCCAATTCCTCAGACCGATAGCCTCTTTACCTCGACAAGGAGCCCCCCTTAAAAAAGAGGTTACTGACATCAAAGGCACCTCCCACTAAGGTGGATGGCTACTACACATGCCTGGGAGGATCCAGTTTCCATTTGGTGGAGTGACACTATCAGTGCAGCACTACTTACAGAAGTTATTTAGAACAGGGTTCATAGTGGTTCCTTTATCCTGTTAAAGAGCTGGATTCCACAACAGGGAAAACCTTACCCAAAAATTAGGCAAAATGAAGAGAGGGTGGTTAGGGTATTTAAATAAAGTCTGAGTAAGAGAACAAGAGAACCAATTTCTTAAATCTAGAACCCTTTTGCCCTCCTCTAGAAGGGGTTACTTATAGTAAAACTCACAAAAGTATACAAAATGCATGACCTTGGAACTTAGAATAGTGTTAACTCTATTCAATAGGCAGCAGCTACTAGCTTAAAATTTCACCCCAGCGTCTCCAAGATCTCAATGCACAGTGTGGCATATTCAAAATGTTTTTTAACAGCCAGGGCAACAGGGCAACTTACACAGTCTAAAAGTTGGACCATTAATCACTTGCAGTCTACAATACTTGTGTTCCAAAAAGACAAAATTTTATTGAAGATAATGAGAGTAGCACATCTACTTAAATTTCTTTATTAAAATGCTAAGTACAAAATACAAGGCTGGCAACTAAGCCAAACAAAACCAAAACGAGATCATTAAAACTAATCTACACTTGGGAAAAAATCATCTAATCTTCTCAATCATACTAATATTTTATTATATATTTACAGAAGGCAATCTTTTTAAATAGAATAATAATACAGAGGCTGCAAAAAAAATCTTTACATGTCCAACACAAAAAAAATCTATACACAAAATTTTGGTGCATAGATTTCACTCACGTTTCTGCCATAGGAAAAGTGTGATGACGTAGTGTACTGGAGCCCATCTAGCTCCATTGTTCCCCACTATGCCATGCTTCAGTGCTCTGCCAGAGCTCGGTGTGGAAAGAGGCCTTCCTCAGTGCCCCTTTTTTCACTCGACCATGAACTTTGCCACGCTATATCTTCACTCCAAGTGGTCAGAATGGCTCGAACTAAACTTTCAATTGCAGAGAAGACCTGTGCACTCACCCTATTAGAGCAAGGGATGTCTGTGATATGCATAGCCGCAAACCTGAAGGTGACGAGGATGGCAATTTACAACCTTAAGAAAGCAGCTGCCTCACTCCCACCTGGCTTTTTCTTGAGGTCTGCAGCTGGTATGGCAGGATCTGATAATACTTCCCTCTTCAGGATCTTGTCTGTGCAAAGAGAAGTCTTTTTGGGTGGTACGGTGCCAGGTTGGAGTGAGGCAGCTCCTTTCTTGAGGTTGTAAATTGCCATCCTCATCACCTTTAGGTCTGCAGCTACATGTATCACGGACATGCCTTGCTCTAATAGGGTGAGTGCATGGGTCTTCTCTGCAATTGAAAGTTTAGTTCTACCCATTCTGACCACTTGGAGCAAAGATATAGTGTGGCAAAGTTCATGGTCGAGTGAAAAAAGGGGCACTGAGGAAGGCCTCCTTCCTCACCGAGCTTGGCAGAGCACTGAAGCATGGCACAGTGGGGAACAATGGAGCAAGATGGGCTCCAGTACATTACGCCATCACACTTTTCCTATGGCGGAAACGCGAGTGAAATATATGCACCAAAATTTTGTGTATAGATTTTTTTTTTGCGTTGGACATGTAAAGATTTTTTTGCAGCCACTGTATAAAGAAGTAAGGTAATATTATTACTGGTCAGGGAAAAAAATTTCATAAAATAAATATTCACAAAAGAGTAAAGGCTTTGGACAGAAATTCCTTTCAATCATCCAGTTAAATTTTTACCAGAAACAGCATAAAACTGCTCAATAAAAGTAATATAAATCTGTTTCTTCACAAAGAATATGTAGCAGCAACAGTTATATTACCTGCTTCATTTTTATTCTCTAGAATATACTAGACTTTGGTTGAGAGATGTGTTGCTATAACACAATTTACATACATGCCCAAGCTGCAATATTAATATTATATTCCTGAAAAGCAGTAAACCTGTATGGGTCATCAGAACACAGGTTACCAGATAAAATCCTCTATACCACATTAAAATAAAATGCTGCTCTGCACATCTTGATGGCTAAGTATATATGGCATCTTTATAACACTTGTCATTACACACTGCTGTTATGAGCATTTAAATGATGCAGCAATTGAAGTATTACCATTAAATACATATTCTAGAGTTAAAAATCAATGCTTGTCAAAGCTTAAATATTCCATCATTATCTCAGAAAAAAATTCATACACAGCTTTATATCAAATGTGCAGTTTTTGTCAAATTACAGTGATTAACAACTGCAGTTTTTCGAGAAATATCAGGTTCCAACCAATGCTTACCAGACATACATACCATAGAACAATTGTGCTAATAATGTGCACAAGATTCTCATCTAGTTTATATTAAAATTTCTCTCTCAAGAGGAAATTTGCATTATTGTGTAGTACTGCTGCAAAAGTCAAAAGTAGCAGCTGAATATAGTATTTATAATTGCCATGCAGCAAATACTGTTGTTTGGAAACTTAAAATTTCTTGTATTCCCCTTCTAGGCTTGAGTTAGCATTAACATGAAGCTTCGGTGTTACATGGAAAGCAAAAGATGCTAAATGGGAAGAAAATTATATTACAAGTGTAAACCTTTTTATAAATATTAATATTTTGGTTTAAACTTATGATTACAATGCTTATGGCAAACTGTGTGCACAAACATTAGGCATGAACATCTGAATGGTAAGATTTTGATATTCATCAATACAGCTGCTGAAGGAATCCAATCTACAATTAAATCATGATTTTCCTTCAAACAATGTGAGGCAGAGGAATGTACAAATGTGCCATTATATTAACATGCTAAACTATGCATCTAAATGGATACATAATGTTACTATCCACACCAAACAAAAGTTCTTTATACGCATTAATATGGGCATATAATTCAACAAATGTTGTAAAGCTTTGCACATCATATTCACTGGTGAAGACACTTAAGTTCATTTTAATATGAATGAACAAGGCTAAGTGGGATACTGCTTGGTAAGTATTATAAATAAGAACCTCAAAGGTGGGTTTCTGACTTTAATGCTGATGTGAGAGTTTTGTTGTTGATTCCGGAATCTATAATTGATTGAGGATTAGCATTCATGTCTTTATTGTTGATTGTGTTTCCAAATCCATTCTGAGTATTAATGTTTTCATTGTTCTGCTGGGTGGTCTTCTCAGCAGCAACAAGAGTGGTAAATAGTTGCTTGAGGCTCAAATTATTAGAGACAATGTCTGGGATGCCCTCCAGAGTCTGCAACATAAAGAAAACCATTAATAAATACTTCACTATTTACTACTGAAGTCTATAATATGGCCAGACTGATGTCTAAGTTAAATGACTCATAAATAATACATAACAATACTTTGGCATAAGTAACTTTGTTAACATACTGAAGAACAACATTTTGAAAATGATTAACATGAGATATATACACTGAGGGCTGTATTAGTACAGTATTATTAAAAGATACTGCTAAACCTAAAAGGGGTCACAATAACTAACAATATATATATATATATATATATATATATATATATATATATATATATATATACAGTGGTACCCCGACTTACGATGGTCCCCAAACACACCCTTTTATGCAAGTTTATTTTTTTAAATGCTTTTGTAAGTGTAATTTTGGGGGTCTAAAAGGACTAGTCTATTTTACATCATTTCTTATGGGGATAAATTCGTTTGGTAATGGCACTTGAACAGCATTCTCGAATGAAAAAATATCGTAACTCGAGGTACCACTGTATATATCTATATACACGTAATGTAAACAAACCAGGCGAACACGTCTGGTTTTCGTCACTTTACATTGTGTACAAGTCTCCTCGTTGATACAGCAGAATAAATAAAGAGAAACACTCCCATTCTCATGTAACACACCATTCTTAAAAGGAATGATGCTCTGAGTGAAGGCATACTGTGGAAACTTTTTGGGACACGCAAGTTCCACAGGGTAAGTGAGCCGTAAGGAGCCTTAAACATACCATGGATCGGCCCTCGGTGTTTAGGAACCCACACACCCAACCAAAACAAACCATACCCATCCAAGTTGACGGAGGTAACTATTATGTACATTTAATTGGTAGATTTATTCACCTAGGAACACCTAGGCAAGTTTGTACAGTTAGAAACTAATAATAGGATTATTAAGGCGATGTTAGATATTAATAATGTAGCTCTAGCACCCCTACATAGGTAGTTTAAGGCCTGAATAGGCAAGTATTAGGTTATGTTAGCTAGAGACAACTGGCAGCCCACACTTGAATCTACGCAAGTGTGGGGCTCACGAATCGTGACCTACGTTCTTACCAGACAAGACATCACCCAGAGAACACGTGCTGTGACCAAGCAGCATCCCCCACGTGACCCAACATCTGTCCTGGGGCCCCGGAGGAGAGATCCCGAAGTACCGCGGATATCTCTCTCCATCCAGACCCATTACAGTAAGACTAGGCTTTCTTTCTCTCAGTATCTGGCCAGTTTTCTGGGGGAAATGTTAGTGAGTTATCTGTGGGTCTTAAGCAGACGGACGCCTTTGTATTGGTATGTACCAGCGTCGTCTCTTAAGTTCAAGTCTGGAAGCTAGTGTTGCTTACTGCATATATTGCTTAAGGGATATCCTTGGGACCCAGGGAACTCTGAGTTGCAGGCAGGACACTAATTACCCCTTCATTTGCAGACAAAGGTTCTCCACTGCACATGGTGTTAGGAGGGGGTAATAGATAAGGAAGACTAGGACACACACAGCCATTATTTCAAGTAAGTAAAACCCCCCTTCCAGTATTGTGTAGGCAGTGTGGGATTCCCCTTACTGCAATTAGCTAGAAATTTGTACCATAGCCACTTGTAAGTCTGAGAGAAGTGTCTCAGAGTGTCGGTGTCAACAGTGCTTGCTCTAAGTGCAGCTTACAAGGAGGCAGTCCCAAAACAAGTTTCTACACATAAGAAAGGAATAATTTTCTACAGTTAACCCCAGTAATACTATTGTGTACACATTTTCTTTGGTGATGAACTATAGAAAACGTTATTCTTTCCAACACTCCGGTAAGACGACTGGAAAAACATCTCATATTTATGTCAAGTTATTCTACTGTGGGGTGTATTTATCATGTTCTGAAGCATGTTTATTATATAATTTTGAAAAAATTATCATAGATGGATTAATCAAAATGTCCATATTAACATAATATACGATATTTAATACACCTCAGAGTAATTATTATTGTGTTATCATCATCATTATTAATATGGTGTCTTCAAGACTAATAAAACACTCTTAAATATTTTAACGTGTACCTGCAAGCCATATTTTATATATATTCACTAGTTGTATGCTACACAATAACCGCACAAACATTGTCATTATATTGTTTACAAAACATGTTTACACAAACCAACAATAAAAAATGTTGTTTATTACTATTTTTCTATCATGTATATACAGTGGAACCCCGGTTAACAAACACCCCGGAAATCGTGCAATTATGTAAGTATAATATTGTAAGTGCTTGTGGAAGTGTATTTTTGGGGGTCTGAAATAGACTAACCTAAATGACATTTTTTCTTGAGGAAGTAAATTCGTTTGGTAATGGCACTTGAGCAGGCTTCTGCAATTAATTTTTTTCGTTAACCGGGGTTCCACTGTACACATATAGAGTCACTGGACACGTTCCTAGAACTGCTAGAGCTTGTTGTTGTTGTGTGGGTGGACTTGTAAATATGCCGAGTCACAGGCATGGCTGGTGTAACAATGACGCATTACACCATCACTCACTAACCTTACTCACTGCCTTCCAAAACACATATGCCTTCCCCACCCCACCACCCACACTGAAGTAAGTCACTGTCTGACTTGTTTGGGTTATCCTAGGTTGATGGTCATCTGGGTCATCCTACCTACCCTCCCTCCTTCCTTACTTCTTCCTTCCTTCCTTCTGGTTTCCTGGGCATTGCTTTCAGTCACAAACTCCTCAAAACCATGAAATTCATCTTCACTGACACTTCCATCTGTGTTAGAACTGTCATTTGGGAAAATATGAGTCCCAATTCGCCGGGGAGTGAGGAGTTTCTTACCGCAAGTCATGGTAAACAAGGCATACTGAAATGGTGTTCCCCACAATGCAATGCGGGTGCCCCAATTTTTTTCCTACTGTGCACACTCACCATGCAGACCCATTCTCTCACATGTAGGCCTACCAGCTTTCTCCCGCTCAATTTGAAGGCGCTAGAATTTATGCATATAAGTACGGCACCAACCCTGGCTCTCAAGCTGTACATGTATGGCACCGACTCTGAAAGGGTTAACAGAACTGCAACTGGCCAGGACTTGATCCTGCATTCCCATACCCAGCCCTGTGAGAACTGAATAAAGTACGCATCACTCTATCCACTGGACCAAGAATCCTTAAACACCAGGCGCTCAGCAGTACTAAGCATGTTTTCCCTGGTGCAAGGACATACGTGGTTGTGGAGCCTCAGATTAATTTCAACCTCATCCTGTTTGGGGTACCAGCCTTCACGAGAAATCTATACATGTATTAATGAAATCACGAAACAAGTGATTTTTTAATCATTAACAGAACTGCGGCTGGCCAGGACTCAGACTGTTTGAGGCAGAATTATACAGATCTTACTTGGCTGTGTCACACATTAGTGCTATTTATCAGTCACAGTTTATGTCTCACTCTACATCAGGGCCAGATTTAGGGGAGGGGTCCACCAGAAGGGGCCCCCCCACCAAATGATGAAAAATATTATAACACACATTATACTGAGAATTGAACAGATCACAAAGAGAGAAAATGTATGCAAGAGTTTGAATTGTGGTGGGATTGTCATGTTGAGTCATCTGATCGCTGGTGTTACATCATCGGTGCAAGCACGTCATCAGCTGCATGACGTGAGGATGACTCACAGCACATCATCATCCTGGGTGTGCAGGGCGCTGCAGTATGAATGACTGCTTGATCGTGGTCAGTATGTGAACAACAGCGTGGTAGTGAGAACCAGATACGAACAAGCATGAAACAAGGGCGGCTTGTGAACCTCACGGTCATGAGCATAGAATCTGACATCCTGCGCTCGTTGGATTTTGATGGAGTCATCAAAGACTTTTCCATCAGAAAAGCACAGAATGTACCTGGCTTATAATATTTTATCTGATTGAAGATAACTCCACATAAGTCTGTACATTACTTTTGAGTTACACTTGCAAATGAACCGAAAGGCTGCTAAAATACACTATAAATCCAATCTATTGTTTCATTTCTTCATCTTAAAAGGATGGTACAGTGGAATCTCGGTTTTCGTCATTAATTCGTTCCAGAAAGTCTGACGAAAACTGAAGTAATATTTCCCATAAGAAATAATGTAAATCCAATTAATCCTTTCCAGACACCCAAAAGTATTAACAAGAAAAAACATTTTATAGAGAATAACTATAGTTTTACATACAGAAAACAATGAAAAATAAATATAAAGGACTAATGAAATGGATAAATGAACATTTAATATAGCTTTTACCTTTATTGAAAACTCTTGTTGGCGTATGGAAGATGCGAGGAGGGGAGAGGGAGGAGGAGAGGTTATTGGTTGGAAGGGGAATCCCCCTCCATAAGGACTTCAGGTATCAAGTCCCTATCTGGGGTTACTTCCCTTCTTTGTCTTTTACTGGCACTGGACCCCTGTCGCACAAAAAATCTGTCCAGAGAGGTCTGTTTCTGGCATCTCTTTAAGATTTGCCTAAAATGGGACAAGGCATTGTCATTGAACATGTTGCAGACATGGCTTGCAACAGCTTTGTTAGGGTGATATTTCTCCACAAAATTTTGCAACTCACTCCACTTTGCACACATGTCCTTAATCACTGAAGAAGGCACATTCTCCCTTCTCTCTTCCTCCTCCTCTTGAATTCTATCATTTTTCTCACCTTCTTTATCAAAGGGCTGGCATTCAGAACTTTCTTTGGCCCATGGTGGATTATTCAGTAGTAGCACTCAATAAACAAGCACAAAAAAACAATGGATTATTACGAAATGTTTTGGATGAATGTGCAGAGTAATGCTCACTCGACGAGAAACAAAGCCAGACTGACTCATAACATGTCGGATGCTTTGTGTGGGCACAGGCAGGCAGAGACGTTCGGTACGGCAGACCGACAAAAACCGAGGTGATGAATAAAAACTGACAATATTTTGACAAAAAAAGTCGTTGAAAACCGAATTCGATGAAAACCAGGGCAAACAAAAACCGAGGTTCCACTGTACGTTTATTGAGAGTGGCGAAAGTTTTCCAAGGAGAAACTTAAAAGTCTTCTAACCATTAGAGTTAGACCTTTTTAATGCAAGGGATCCCCCACCAAACTGGGCCCCAGGCCCCACCACCTAAATCCAGCACTGCTCTACATCGATCACTGGTAGCGAAGGTGTCACTGGTAGTGCTTAGGATGCCATGGGTGGTGGTGTCAGTTATCTTGGGGCCAAGGACAGTGTCAAACATGGTGGTGGTGTCAGGTGTGGTGGTGTCAGATGTCTTGGTGCCAAGGATGGTGTCAGGTGTGGTGGTGTCAGTTGTCTTGGTGCCAAGGATGGTGTCAGACGTGGTGGTGGTGTACGGTGGTAGTGATGGTACTGGTGGTAGTGATGGTACTGGTGTCAGTTGTCTTGGTACCAGGGATGGTGTCAGATGTGGTGGTGGTGTATGGTGGTGGTGATGGTACTGGTGTCAGATGTGGTGGTGGTGTCAGTTGTCTTGGTACCAGGGATGGTGTCAGATGTGGTGGTGGTGTACGGTGGTAGTGATGGTCCTGGTGTCAGACATGTTGGTGGTGTCTGTGGTGATGGCAGTGGAGGAATCAGTGTTAGTCATGGTGTCAGCTGTGTCAAAGATAGCTATGGTAATAGAGGTGTCAGTGGTGGTGGCTCTAGTGTCATGGGTGATGGTAGTGGTGTGTGTGTTATGGTGTCAAGTATGGGTGGTAGTGGTAGTGTTGGTAATGGTGCTAGTGGTAGTGGTACTGGTGGTAGTGTTGGTAGTGGTGCTGGTGGTAGTGTTGGTAGTGGTGCTGGTGGTGGTAGTGGTGGTAGCATTGGTAGTGTTGGTAACATTGGTAGTGGTGGTAGTGGTTGTAACATTGGTAGTGGTGGTAACATTGGTAGTGGTGGTAACATTGGTAGTGGTGGTACCATTGGTAGTGTTGATAGTGGTAGAGTTAGTAGCGTTGGTGGTGGTAGCGTTGGTGGTGGTAGTAGCATTGGTAGTGTTGGTGGTAGTGGTGTCAGTGATGGTAGTGATGTCAGGGATGGTGGTAGAAGTGGTATCAGGAATGGTGGTGTCGGTGGCAGTGGTGGTAGCAGTGGTATCAGCGTTGGTAGTGTTGGTGATGGTAGAGTTTGTAGCGTTGTTGGTGGTAGTGTTGGTAGCACTGGTAGTGTTGGTAGTAGTAGAGTTGGTAGTGTGGGTGGTAGTGGTGTCAGTGATGGTAGTGGTGTCAGGGATGGTGGTAGCAGTAGTGGTATCAGGGATGCTGGTGTCAGTGGTAGTGGTGGTAGCAGTGGTATCAGGGATGGTGTCAGTGGTGGTGGTGGTGTCAGGGATGGTGGGTGGTGATGGTAGTGCACTGTTAGTGGTAGTGGTGTCAGGGATGGTGGGTGGTGGTGGTAGTGGTTGTGTTAGATAGTAGTTCACTGTAAGTGGTAATGGGGTGGTTATTGATGATTGGTGGTGGAGGAAACACCACCCTCCTAACAATCATCAACCTAGCAGCTGTCACAACCCTTCAACCCAACAATAAGAAAAACACAAGTGATGCCTCTCTCCATATTTTGATATTTTTGTTCACAGTTTTTGTGTTGTGCACTTACAAAACAGAGATATAATACCACTATGGCTCTAATAAACAATAGACCCAAACTAGGGTAAATTAAGTGTCCCAGTTACCATATAAAGTTATAATACAAACTTATGGGTATATCAAAATTACTTAACTTAAAAACCAATCCTATTACACAAGGAAAATTACTGCCCCTTTCTGCATCTCAAACTATAACAAGGGCTCTTACAGAAAAATAAGATTTGCTTAATATCATTTTTGTTTAAGAAATTCTTGAGGTCCCCTATCTTGGTCATTAAGCGAGAGATAACTATGCCAAGATCTACCTCATACTGTACGTGCAGTTGTGCACATACATTTATGTGAAAACACTCGAGTTTCCTTCTAATTTTATAGTTTTTGACCTTGTAGTGTTTACTTTCATCTCCATGGAGAAAAATGCTGCCTCTATAAACAATGCATGTCGTAAAAGAAGACTAAAATTCTGAGAGTAATGGGCTAGTAGATTACTAAAAGCGGTAAAAATATTCATGTGGGGAAAAGGAGGGGGTACACTGTTTTCTATTAAAGTAAGCCTTCTCCTGTATAAATAAAATAAAAAATAAAGAAATGTTTTAGGTTGCTTGAATGTGTGTGGTCATAGTGCAGGTGGGGGGGGGGGGAAGTTGATTGCTAATGATATGAATAAAAATTAGCTGGGTAACAAAACTTTTAAGGAAAACAAAGTTAAAGAGGGTAGGAGAATGTCGGTGGGATGTAAAAATGATCAACTATGGAAGGAGAAGAGAAGATATACTGTAGATGTTTAAATTCAAGAATTATGTAAATTAGAAAAAGGGTGGGATGTGAAAAGTGGGATACACTAAGTGTTTATTGTACCTGGAGGAGTAATTAATTTTGGGAGGTATTAAGCAAATGTTTAGGGAATTTTTGAACCACGTGAAAAAATAGTTGTTGTTGAGGAGTTAACCCTTAAACTGTCCACACGTGGATATACGTTCATGTGCATACTGCTCCGAATGTAGATTTACGTTTTATTTTTCATTCCTTCAAATTTAGTGCGATAGGCCTGAGTCGCCTAGACATGAGAGAATGGATCTGCGCCCTCAGTGTGCGCAGTATTAAAAAAATCTGGGACCACTTAGTACCTTGTGGGAGCACCAGTTCAATTGAGTGCCAGCTAGAGCAAATACTGTGGCAAACACCAGGGATTCACTGATGTCATGTCGCATTAACACTCCTCTTATAAGAGGAAAGTAAAAATAGGTTAGATAAATACATGAGTGGCTGTGGGTGGGTGTGAGTTGGACCTGACTAGCTTGTGCTACTAGGTCTGATGCCATGCTCCTTCCTTCAGAGGATGTGACCTGACTAGGTGGGTCATTGGTCTAAGCTGGGGGGTGACATGGAATTGCCTTGCATGGGCCAGTAGGCCTGCTGCAGTGTTCCTTCTTTCTTATGTTCTTATGTATTCGGCTGGCTTTGGCTGTTTCTCTGTCTGTCTATAACTCTGTCTACATCTTTGTCTGTCTACATCTTTGTCTGTCTACATCTTTGTCTGTCTACATCTTTGTCTGTCTACATCTTTGTCTGTCTACATCTTTGTCTGTCTACATCTTTGTCTGTCTACATCTTTGTCTGTCTACATCTTTGTCTGTCTACATCTTTGTCTGTCTACATCTTTGTCTGTCTACATCTTTGTCTGTCTACATCTTTGTCTGTCTACATCTTTGTCTGTCTACATCTTTGTCTGTCTACATCTTTGTCTGTCTACATCTTTGTCTGTCTACATCTTTGTCTGTCTACATCTTTGTCTGTCTACATCTTTGTCTGTCTACATCTTTGTCTGTCTACATCTTTGTCTGTCTACATCTTTGTCTGTCTACATCTTTGTCTGTCTACATCTTTGTCTGTCTACATCTTTGTCTGTCTACATCTTTGTCTGTCTACATCTTTGTCTGTCTACATCTTTGTCTGTCTACATCTTTGTCTGTCTACATCTTTGTCTGTCTTCATCTTTGTCTGTCTTCATCTTTGTCTGTCTTCATCTTTGTCTGTCTACATCTTTGTCTGTCTACATCTTTGTCTGTCTATATCTTTGTCTGTCTATATATCTATCTATATCTATATGTCCTATATCTCTCTCTCTCTCTCTCTCATATGTACACATAAGTACAGTTATTATACATAGTGTAAATTACCTAGGATAACCCAAAAATTCCAGGCAAAGTGCTATACAATGATTGTAGATATAAGGCATAATAAGCATGACTGGCAAGTAATACACATCGTCACTTCTGCATCGTGTATAATACCTGTTGGCTTATGAGCCCCACTCTGAGACTGAGACAAGCAGACGGAAAGACACACACACAGGCAGACAGAAAGACAGATAAGCAGAGTTAGACAGAAATAAGCAGAGCTAGACAAACAGACAGATACAGGCAGACAGACAGACAGATACAGATAGACAGACAGATAGACATTGAAAAAGGGAGGGTTCCCTCCAGCACTGCTGACATTTATCAAATGTCACTGGGCTGTCAAGAGTTATCTGACACTTGTCAACACACCATTCTTCAAGGAGTTTCATATACTCCAGGCACACAGGCAGACAGATAAGCAGAGCTAGACAGACAGACAGAGATAGATAGACAGATAGACAGACAGACAGACAGACAGATAGATAGATAGATACAGAGTGAAAGAGCAAGGGTTCCCTGCACACATTCATTCATCAATGTCACTGCCTTATCAGTAGTTATCTGGCAATTGTCATAAGACCATTCTTCAAGGAGTTTCATATATACTCCTGGATGTCTAAAACATTGCTGGGACCTATAAATACTTCGTATATATTTATAGACAATAGTAAATGACCAAGGTAGGCGAAATGTTCACCTGTTGGTGTGATTGTGACTATTTGAGTACTATTTCAGTACATAATATTAGTGTTAGAACAAATATTGGCTACGAAATCACAGGAACTATTGTAAATTGTAATTATCAGAACATAAAAATTATATAAATTAAAATGAAAACTAGAAAAAAAAGTATATTGGCAATACTTCTGCAAGTGGCAGGACTTGATGTTGCCGTCAGGTGAGCATCCAGCACCAAATTGGCGGGCTTATATCTCGGTAAGTACTGGCCCTAAATTTTTTTTTTTTAGCCTATCATGTTTATAAAAATGCGCTCTTCAATTAAAAAAAAAAAAAGATTTTTTTTTTTTCAAAATATTCGGAGCAGTACGCAGGTGAACGTATAACTACGTGTGGACAGTTTAAGGGTTAAATGATAAAGTGGAAAAAAAATCTGTTGTAAACTGTGTAGTAGGTAAGTTTGGCATACCCACAGTAAATGAGGGGGCCTCTAATTGAACTATTTATAGAAAGAAGTTTGGTAATAAGTAATACTTCTTCTTCTTTCCTTTCAACACGTCGACCGTTTCCCACCGAAGCGGGGTGGCCCAAAAGGAAAAACGAAAGTTTCTCCTTTTACATTTAGTAATATATACAGGAGAAGGGGTTACTAGCCCCTTGCTCCCGGCATTTTAGTCGCCTCTTACGACACGCATGGCTTACGGAGGAAGAATTCTGTTCCACTTCCCCATGGAGATAAGAGGAAATAAGAACAAGAACTAGTAAGAAAATAGAAGAAAACCCAGAGGGGTGTGTATATATATGCTTGTACATGAATGTGTAATGTGACCTAAGTGTAAGTAGCAGTAACAAGACATGCCTGAAATCTTGCATGTTTATGAGACAGAAAAAAGACACCAGCAATCCTACCCTCATGTAAAACAATTACAGGCTTCCGTTTTACACTCATTTGGCAAGACGGTAGTACCTCCCTGGGTGGTTGCTGTCTACCAACCTACTACCTAGGAAAGTAATACTTATTTTAAGAAAAAGTGGACAACAAGTACATGATACAATATATATAGTGCATGATGAAAGCAGTTTGTTAGACTATGTATTAGATAAAAGGTTGATGGGTACACTTCTGGATTTGCAATGTCTGATAGGGTTGAAGAATGTCAAATCATTATTTAGTGCCAGCTACAGTAAGAGGTAGAAGGGGTATAAGGAGAATGTCATCAGTGGGTAAGAGTGAAGTGAAAGTTCATAAATTAAAGAAAGAACCAATTTTGGGAAGATATAAGCAACCATTAATAATAATAATAATAATAATAATATGTAGTAGTAATAATAATAATAATAATATCTTTATTTACTGCAAGTACATGTACAAGGTATACAGGTCTAGCTGACATCAATGACATACTACTACGTATATAGAAAGCCCCTTGTTATGCAAAGCATTTCGGGCAAATTAGGTCCTTGTCCCAGGATGCGACCCACACCAGTCGAATAACACCCAGGTACCCATTTTACTGATGGGTGAACATAGACAACAGGTGTAAAGAAACACGCCCAATGTTTCTACCCTGGGTGGGAATCGAACCCAGACCCTCGCCATGTGAAGCGAGAGCTTTAGCCACCAGGCCACCAGAAAGTTGGGTTACAGAGAGAATAGGAAGTAAGGAGATGGTCAAAGAAGTATGGGTTAGATTTAAGACTGCAGTGTTAGTGTGCAGCAAAAGTTTGTGGGTATAGGAGGGTGGTTGGGGTGGGAAGAGTGATTGGTTGAATAATGAGGTAAATTATTATTATAATCAAAAGGAAGGGCATAATGAGGTAAAGAGGGCTGTAAGGGAGAAAAAGCTAGCATATGTTGAAGTGATATATGGAGGTAAGAGAGTAAAAGATAGGTTAAAAGTGGTGAGGGAGTATAAAAGGAGAGGAGGTGATGTTTTATCAACCTATTTTGCTGAAAATAATAAAGTTTTTGAATGAGATTAATAAGCATTGGAAGCCTATGGAACAAATGGATTTTGAAGTTAAAATAAAAAAAAAAGGGAGTTATTTGAAAGGAGGTAGAGGTCTCTGAAAAAAATGGAGGATATCTTTTTGGGAGTTGTTAAAAGTCGGGGAAAATGGAGCCACTGATTTCATACATTGGGCAGGGAGGTGCAACATCTTGTAGTGGTAAGGAAGGGCAAGATGTGAATGTGTGAGAAGTACATGAGGCAGCGAGCAGGATAAAATGGGGTCTGGAGTAGTTGATGATGATGTACACTCGGCTGTATAAAGCACTGCAGGGTAAAACAGACCACACATGCATTACAGAATTCCTCAGTACTTCAGTAGTCAATGACATCAGTGACTACTTCCACAACAGCCCAGTAGGATACCATTCCTCTCCACTCCTTTTAAAATCAAAATCCACCTACTGTTGTAGCTAAAAGAACTCTATTAACTAAGACATCACTACATCGACCTACAATTACAATATTATAATTTTTTTTTTTTACAATTCCAAGACCTAAAAAAAACTGGGTGGGTTTGTTTGGGAGTCTAAGAAAAACCCTGCTTTTCCTATATGTTCTTCACCTTATTTGGCACAATACTTTTATTATATGCTGTTTTCAGGAATGTAACTGCCATGTTAACTGACAATCAACTGTATGAAGAGATTCAGGAAAACGGGTTAGTCAGACTTGAAATCTGAAGGTGGTAAGTACAGTGCTTGCACTCTGATGGAGGGTTGGGGATGTTGAAGTTGGAGGGTCAGCTGAGCTACAAGGTCAGCATACGGCTGACAAGACACTGATTACTGACAGTGAATGGTTTTCTTATTTTTTTCAGGTCACCCTACCTTGGGTGTTGGTGTTAAAAAAACAACAACTTATCAGCATTTCCTATCCATATATTTAAATGCTACCTCAAAATTAGCTAGCTTTATTTATGTGATTTTTGTTAATAGTGACTCCTAGGCCTCTTCCATAGGCTGATACCATAGGCCGATACATAGTTTGTTTTCAGAAAGTGTGTGTATGTATGTATGTACACATTTAAGAGCAACTAAAACTAGTCAGTGAGGTAACAAATCAAGGTTAACAATGAATAAGGAAATTACATCTAAACAGAAATTAAAAGTATAAAGCATGATGAAACAGTCATTTAGTTAAAGTATTTCCTAACTTCCTTGGAATTAAATACAAATTTTAAGCAAATGTATTTAAAAATTAACATTTTCACACAGCATATCTGTATATAAAATATACTGTCAACAGCTAAGAGCAAAGCCAAGCCAAAACTACTACATAAAGCTGCTTGTGGCTGACTGACCTGGGAACTCTGGGGTTATAGGGTCTTATTTTATGGATAGTCCTATGCAGGTTTTTTCCATGTGTCTCAACTGGCTGTGTTTGTGAGTGAAGGAGTGCTTTAGAAATAGTACACACATTGCTCTTCTAAGCTCAATAAATACTTTTATTCTGTCCAGATTTAGCATGTTAGATTTTAATAATCATTAAACAAATGAGAGTAGCATCTGAGTTCCTTTCAGAAGCATGTCTGAAACCATCATTAAGACAATTATTAAATGATTTTGATGATAATTTCAACTTTTATAACTCCAACATAGAGTGAGCTTGCATAAAATATTTTATTTCAATTGGTAGCCTGGCACCAGGTAGCTAAGAGCTCCAGACAACACCATTATTGTTACATTCATGGGGAAGCACTAAATTTATAGGGATCATACAGAGCCTGGGGAAAAGGAAGCATTCAAACTCAATCTAATGAAAGAAAGGGCAGGTCCAGTTACATGGATCAAGAGCCCCTAACTGATGTCAAGAAATCTTCCTTCAGGGATCCAGACAACACCAATTTGTTGATCAAGCTGTATCTGTATGTTCTGTTGAATATACAATACAGTGAGCACACATAGATTTACACTATGGGCCTTAAATGTTTGTATGGTACCAATCATGGTCACAGAAAAGATTCAATCATAAATCTAGAAGAGGATAATTAAGGGATTGATCCACAGGGACAAAAATAGGACTCTAGTTCCCAAGAGTAACAAGGATCACAAAATAAGGCTTTAATGAACTTTTTATATTTAATCACCACATGAACTGCTCAAACAATGAGGGATTTCTACTGGAGCAAGGCCAAGTGTGTGTGAAGTATACTGGTTGGGGTTAAGTACTCCTAGAAATGGATTGCACATATGTAATTATTTTTAAAGTTGATGACACAAGGCAGGTGTCATATGCTAAGAAATTCATTAGAGTTAAGCACACTGGATTCCAAGTGAGTTAGTTAGTTCATTACATTGGCCCATGATCAGAGCCAATGAGGCTTGTAACACCTGCACTCCTCTATCATCCTTCATTCCAACATAGGCATAAAGAATGCAGACGCTCACTAACTCGTTAATTTATTTCATAATTAAACAAGTACAGTGGAACCCCGGTTAACAAAAAAAAATTCATTGCAGAAGCCTGCTCAAGTGCCATTACCGAACGAATTTACTTCCTTAAGAAAAAATGTCATTTAGGTTGGTCTATTTCAGACCCCCAAAAATACACTTCCACAAGCACTTACAATATTATACTTACATAATTGCACGATTTCCGGGGTTTTTATTAACTGGGGTTCCACTGTACAGTGGACCCCCGGATTACGTCATTATTTCGTTCCAGAATACTGTTCAAGTGCCGTTACCAAACGAATTTGTTCCCATAAGGAATAATGTAAATTAGATTAGTCCTTTTAGACTCCAAAAATACACTTACAAAAGCACTTACAAAAATACACTTACATAATTGTTCGAGTTTGGAGCAGTACGTAATCCGGGGGTCCACTGTACATTGAACACTCATTAAAAAATCTTGGTTTTGTACGGTTTTGCTTTTTATACATTTCAGAAAGTATAACTAAAACAAAATAGTTACTAAATGTGTAGATTTAGGTAAATACCAGATGCACTGCCACTAGTGCTCAGATAAGGCAGAAAATCCACTTTATTTATGAAACTGTGTATAGGAGAGAAGCAGAGCTGTCAAAACAGTCTACTGCCAGCTCTTTTAAGAGCTTCAATAAGCCCAATAAGCTCAGCAGCAAATTTTTCTGGAGAAAGGTGCATCAGCTGATCACACAGCTGCTACAGGTAATACTACTGACTTTGTTAAGATTATTGCTGCCAATAATTGCAACCTTGATCAAGTATTTATTGCCACTGAAATAGGGTTATGATGGAAAGTCTATGTCATTAATAACATTTTTTTTTTTCAACAAGTCGGCCGTCTCCCACCGAGGCAGGGTGACCCAAAAAGAAAATACTTTCATCATCATTCAACACTTTCACCACACTCATACATAATCACTGTCTTTGCAGAGGCACTCAGATACGACAGCTGAGAATAGTCCCTCCCAGGTGTCACTATCCCAGACCCCTCCTTTAAAGTGCAGGAATTGTACTTCCCATTTCCAGGACTCAAGTCCAACTAAATCAATTAACTGGTTTCCCTGAATCCCTTCACAAAATGTTACCCTGCTCACACTCCAACAGATCGTCATGTCCCAAAAACCATGTCTCCATTCACTCCTATCTAACACACTCACACATGCTTGCTGGAAGTCCAAGCCCCTCGCCCACAAAACCTCCTTTACCCCCTCCCTCCAACCTTTTCTAGGACGACTCCTACCCCACCTTCTTCCCCTACAGATTTATATGCTCTCCAAGTCATTCTACTTTGATCCATTCTCTCTAAATGACCAAACCACCTCAACAACCCCTCTTCAGCCCTCTGACAAATACTTTTAGTAACTCCACACCTTCTCCTAATTTCCACATTCCGAATTTTCTGCATAATATTTACACCACACATTGCCCTTAGACAGGACATCTCCACTGCCTCCAGCCGCCTCCTCACTGCAGCATTTGCAACCCATGCTTCACACCCATATAAGTGTGTTGGTACCACTATACTTTCGTACATTCCCTTCTTTGCCTCCATGGATAACGTTTTTTGTCTCCACAGATACCTCAATGCACCACTCACCTTTTTTCCTTCATCAATTCTATGGTTAACCTCATCCTTCATAAACCCATCCTCTGACACGTCAACTCCCAAATATCTGAAAACATTTATTTCTTCCATAATCCCTCTCTCCAATGTGATATCCAATTTTTCTTTATTTAAATCGTTTGATACCCTCATCACCTTACTCTTATCTATGTTCACTTTAAACTTTCTACCTTTACACACCCTCCCAAACTCGTCCACTAACCTTTGCAACTTTTCTTTAGAATCTCCCATAAGCACAGTATCATCAGCAAAAAGTAACTATGTCAACTCCCATTTTGCATTTAATTCCCCATAATTTAATCCCACCCCTCTCCCCAACACTAGCATTTACTTCTTTTACAACCCCATCTATAAATATATTAAACAACCATGGTGACATTACACATCCCTGTCTAAGACCTACTTTTACTGGAAAGTAATCTCCCTCTCTCCTACACACCCTAACCTGAGCCTCACTATCCTCATAAAAACTCTTTACAGCCTTCAGTAACTTACTACCTATTCCATACACTTGCAACATTTGCCACATTGCTCCCCTATCCACTATCATATGCCTTTTCTAAATCCATAAATGCAATGAAAACTTCTCTACCTTTATCTAAATACTGTTCACATATATGCTTCACTGTAAACACTTGATCTACACATCCCCTACCCACTCTTAAGCCTCCTTGCTCATCTGCAATCCTACTCTCTGTCTTACCTCTAATTCTTTCAATAATAACCCTGCCATACACTTTGCTTGGTATACTCAGTAAACTTCTTCCCCTATAATTCTATAATTCTTAATAACATACATTAGCAAAATGGTGTATTAGTAAAGTACAGTGTACAGTGGAACCCCGAGTTTTGGTCACCCCGAGTATCAGCCGCTTCGAGTTTCGGTCACTTTTTTCAGTCAAATTTTGTCCCGAGTTTCGACCGTTGCCCCTTGTTTCGGCCGGCGTACCAGATCTGTCTGCCTGCCTGCACTTGCACACCTCCCCGTGCATGCGTCATGAGCCAGTCTAGCTTTGTTTATTCTTGAGTGAACATTACCCTGCAAGCTTTTCCAAACATTTCACAATAAATTCATTGTGTTTAGTGCTTGTTTATTGATTGTGACTATGAAATAAGTCACCATAGACCCAAAGAAACTTCATAGCGACAGCCCTTTGGTAAAGAAAGTGACAAACACGACAGAATTGAAGAAAGAAATTGTAGCAAAGTACCAAAGTGGAGGAGGAAGAGAGAGGGGAGAATGTGCCTTATTCAGTGATTCAGTGATTCTACGATATGTACGATACTAAAGCAGCACGAGTCGATAAAGGCTATAGCGCCAGCCAGCGATAAAGTGTAGCATTAACAGTGTAGCAAGTAAGTTAAGCGATTAATTGATAGGAAAAGGACAGCACGAAACTGACTCCTCCAATATTGTTGGAGTTATACAGGGCGACTGACAACACCGCTGTCTGTGGCGGCCATCACCACCACTATGTAAGGCTTATCTTTCAGTGGCCCTTATACACCCAACAACAAACACAGCAACACTTGTCGGTTAGGGAGAGACGTATGATATATTTTATTCATTCTAGAGTATATATCATGTTTCTATGTTATTAATATTGTTTATGTCATATTAGATGAATTGTGCTAGATAAATAAGCCGTAGAGTTGATATTAGTGTCATATTGAAGGACTATCTCCAAACGAACTCTCCTGCCTCTCTCATATCCCAACAAGAGCCTTCAATAAAGGTAAAACTGATTTAAATGTTAATTTATCCATTAAAATTAGTGTTTTATATTGATTTCTCATTGTTTTCTTTAAAAAAATATATTTTGTGAATTTTTTTGGGTGGAACGGATTACTAATTGGATTTACATTATTTCTTATGGGAAATATTGCTTCAACTTTACGCCGTTTCGAGTTTAGGCCTAGCTTCTGGAACGGATTACGGCCAAAACGTGGGGTTCCACTGTACCTGGTTTCAACACAGCCTTCTAGAATTGTGCAACTTAAAGTTTTGCACTGATTCATCAAGAGATTTTAAGTGGAGGCCACACTTGTTCATCATGCTAAGAATTCTCAGTTGAACAAGACAATATGGACGACTAAGATCCTCTTTAGTTAATGAATCAAATATTTCATATCTAGATAAAGATGTACAGTACATCATACCTAAAGATGTACACTACATACCTAAAGATGTACACTACATACCTAAAGATGTACACTACATCATACCTAAAGATGTACACTACATCATACCTAAAGATGTACACTGCATAACTAAAGATGTAACTACATACCTATAGATGTAACTACATACCTAAAGATGTACAGTACATACCTAAAGATGTACACTACATCATACCTAAAGATGTACACTACATCATACCTAAAGATGTACACTCAATCATACCTAAAGATGTACACTACATACCTAGATAAAGATGTACACTACATACCTAGATAAAGATGTACACTACATACCTGAGATAAAGCTGTACACTTCATCATACCTGAGATAAAGATGCACACTTCATCATACCCGAGATAAAGATGTACACTTCATCATACATGAAATAAAGATGTACACTTCATCATACCTGAGATAAAGATGTACACTTCATCATACCTGAGATAAAGATGTACACTTCATCATACCTGAGATAAAGATGTACACTTCATCATACCTGAGATAAAGATGTACACTTCATCATACCTGAGATAAAGATGTACCTGGTCAAAGCACCTTGCATTCAAGGTTGTAAATCTTCTTGATAATTCAAGTAGTCATCCTGTAGAAACATTGTATGTAGTCTTTACCCAAGTGTGCAAGTTGTGTTTTTACCAATTCTTCATCAATGAAATGCTTACCATTATACAATTACCTAATCTGAGGTAACTACATACACTTTTTTTTGTAATTACTCGTTGTTAAGCCTTTGTGTTGAGAGCAAACATTTTGAGTGGATGTGTCAATGATCACTGCTTCTTTATAACCATTATTTTAATATTTTGTAAATTCAATTTAATTAAAGTAAATAAACCATACATGCTGCATTTTTGTAAATTGTAGCATTTAATTTTCACATGTACAGTTCAGGAATTTGTAAAAAGTTAGAGTACAGCCTGGTTGTCAACAGGTGTGGAGTGACCCACATAAACTGCTCCACTCCCATCGCTCCAAAGAATTCACCCTCAATGATGATACGAGGGGCTATCAAAAAGTTCCTGGACTGCCGTGAAAAAAATATATAGGCTTACCTAATCACCTACTTGAAGCTGTCTCCCTTGAAATACTTTCCTTGGGAGGCTATACACTGATCCCAGCACTTTTGCCACTTCTTGAAACATTTCTGCAACTTTTCTTTCCTAACAGCATTTAGTGCAGCCTGTGATTCTGCTTGAATCACCTTGTTAAAATGCCACACCTTAAGTCTAGTCCCATTTTTATTTTTAAGAAGAGAAAGTCACAGTGGGCTAGATCTCCAGAGTAGGGAGGGTGGCTGATGACCACCACATTGTTTTTAGACAGAAAACGATGGTCCTTCTGATCTTGAGTCAGCAAGCAGGGCACAAATTTTGCAGCCATTTGCCTGTGTACAAAATTTCAGTGAAAATGCTTTGACATGACCCATAAGAAATTGCCAAAGCACTTGCAATGTCCTAGATACTCTGACGGTCTTTGTGAATAACCTTCCTCACTTTTTCAATGTTGGTGTCTCTTTTTGATGTTGATGGATAACCAGATCATTCATTATCCTTGACTGACATTTGTCCTACTTTCAGTTGAGGAAACCATTCAAAACACTGCTTGACGCAGTGCTTGCTGAAGCAAGCCTTTGGTGATGAAGCCGTTTTACTGAGCTTCAAACAGAATTTTACATACACACTGTTCTTTCTTATAAAGATTTCTTTCTGTTAACCCTTTCAGGGTCCAAGGGGGGTCTCCGAATCTCGTTCTCAGGGTCCATGAATTTCAAAAAAAAAAAAAAATTATTTTTTCTTATGAAATGATAGAGTTTTTTTTTCTAAATCTAATAGGCTAAAAAATACATTTTTGCGATCAATACTCACCGAGATATAGAGATTTGAAGTTTTCGAAAATGGAGCCGGTGACGGCAACATCGGCGACTGCCGGTCACCCGGTAATATTTTTTTTTCTTTCTTGGACTTGTTTTCTGATCGAATTTTGTTTTTTTTGTTGCAAATAACTTTTATGGCCTGTGAGACCAATATAAGTGCTGTTTTTCAAATATTCACTCACTATTTATTACACAATATTCACATGAAGTTTCTTTCACTAATTTGTTTACACAATGTATTTACAAATTTTTACAATAACAAATATTAGTTATTTATATTGTTCAATCATATATATACATACATAGAGTCACTGGACATGTTTCTAGAAGTTCTGCAGCCTGTGGAAGTCTCTGAAACATGGTTCCATGCACAGTGGTGTTTCACATTCCACACACATAAAACGAGTGTCTTTGCGTTGTTGTGGGCGTTTTTGTATGTGCACAGACAAAACACCTCTTCTGAGCCTTTTCTTGCAAGCAGTAGCAGGCAGTTTTGTTAGGAAGTGTTCACCACCAAGCCTCATACGAGAGGGTAGGTGTTGATGACTTGGTGTTGGGCGTGTTTCTATTGCAGGTGTTGCTCCTTGGTACTTGAATATTATTTGTCTGATGACAGACAAACAAAAATCGCCATATGGTGGTTTGTTTGTGGTCTTCAACTTATAGATATTATAAGCATTGAGCATGGTAATGTCCAGAATGTGAAAAAAGAGTTTTATGTACCACTTGTAACTCTTGCGAACACAATCAGCAAACCCAATTTGCATGTCACATTTGTCCACTAAGCGCATATTGAGAGTGTAGTCAATCACAGCTGCAGGTTTTAGAATGGGTTCATCGGTCTCTCTATTCACCCTGCCAGTGTCTGTCATTTCGTTAGGGTGAATAGATGACAACAGTGTGACATCTCGTTTGTCATGCCACCGAAATGCCATGATGTCATTGGCAGCAAACGCTTGCACCTGACCTCTACGAGTGCCAGCATTGAACCTAGGCATATGCTTACGATTTGCACGCACTGTACCGCACACATCTGTCAAGTTCACTCGCAAAAAATCACTGAGGGAGGGGCTTGTGTACCAGTTATCAGTATATAATATATGCCCCTTACCAAGATATGGTTCCATCATTGTTCTAACCACATCACCAGAGATACCCAATAACCTCCTGGTATCTTGCAATGTATAACTTCCGGTGTACACAATAATATCCAATACAATACCACTGGAGCAATCACAAAGCACAAACAACTTTATACCAAAGCGTTTCCTCTTGCTTGGTATATACTGCTTGAACGACAGTCTACCTTTGAACAGAATCAGTGACTCGTCAATAACAAGCTTCCTGAAGGGATAAAAATGCATATTGAATTTCTCTTTCAGATACAGAAACACATTTCTAATCTTATATAACCTATCGTTTCTGTCAGGGGTGGTTTTGTCTGAAAAGTGAAGCATCCTCAGCAGTAGCACAAATCGATTCACTGATATTATATCACTGAAACCTGGTGTTGCAATCAGGCGGTCTGTCGACCAGTATGATTTGACACTGTGCTTATAAACATGAGGCATAAGCATTATTGTGGCAAAGAACAAGTACATCTCAGCCACAGTTGTCTCTTTCCACCTGTTGAGGCGTGATGTTGGTGAAAGTATTGTGTTTGCCATGGTGTACTCGTAGTATCTGTTGCTTTCCCTGACAATAATATCCATCAGAGGTTCATCAAAGAATAATTCAAAGCATTCCAGTTCAGTGGCATTGTTCCCAAGTGGACACGATGGGCGTATTCCACATTGACTTTCATCAAACTGATGGGGACTGGGAATAAAATTGTCAGCTGCTTGCCAATCCCAGGTGCGGTCTGCTGGTGGGTACTGGATATTTACAGGTGGTTGTGGGGGTTGTGGAGGTTGTGGAGGTTGTGGGGGTTGTGGGAGTGGAGGTTGTGGTTGTGGGGGTTGGTGGGTGGGTGAGGGTTGCCTTTGTTGTAGCTGAGCTGACTCAGCGGCGTCGGTGCCAGCATGGTCCACTGCTGGTGCCTCGCGCCTGGCACCACCACCACCACTACCACTAACAGATGCTTGCGCATTTCTCATTCCAATTGCAACGCTATCATTGTCATTTTCACTATCACTTCCTGTTGTACCCCCACGGGATGTACTCCGAGATGTACTCCTTCCCCTTGGAACAGCATATGGCACGCTACCAGAGCGCATATACCGTCGTATATACTGACGCTTCACTGGAGAATATTCCACACCACTCTCGCTACTGGAACTGTTTTGAAGAGCTTGGAGTTCATATTCACTATCACTATCATCACCATTGCTCACATCAGAGTCTGGGATATGAGTAAATAACAGTTTCCTCTTTCGTTCTGGTACAATTGAGCGTGAACAAGATGCCACAGCACCGGAGGTGGAGGGCTGAGGGTCGTCTGGGTTTTCCTCAATATTACCGGTATTATGATCATTAGTTTCGGTCACAACTGCCTCAAAACCTTGAAACTCATCACCACTGACACTCCCATCGGTGTTAGAACTGTCACTGGGGAACAAAAGAGTCCCAATTCGCCGAGGAGTGAGGAGTTTCTTACCGCCCGGCATGGTGAAAAATGTGTACTAACATGGCGTTCCCACAATGCACCACTGGCTCCCCGATTTTTTTCCTACTGCGCACACTGACCACGCAGACCCATTCTCTCACCACTAGGCCTACCAGCCATTTCGCGCTAAATTTGAAGGCGCTAGAATTTATGCGTACTAGTACGTCAATAACCCCAGCGCGTAAGCCGTACTAGTACGTCAATAACCCTGAAAGGGTTAAACAAAAAAAATCAAACACTGACAACACGACAAAAAATGTGCATCTAACCTCAATGGAATGACAGATTACACTGCAGCTTGCTATGCTATGCTATGCTATACCACTGCCATATTTCACCCAGGAAGCACGTGAAAATTTGAGTACGAGAACTTTTCAATAGAACCTCGAGTCTGCTTATAAGCCTATAAGTATTCATCTCCCTAGTGAATGAGATTGTCTAAGTACTGATATGTGTATCCTGTTTGGGTTTTAGGTGACCCAAAGAAGGAAACACATTCAACATCATTCATTCAATCACTGTCTTGCCAGAAGTGTGCTGACCCAAAAAAGAGGGGCATTGATATTACAGTTCAAAACTGCAAATATCCCATCCATCTTTAGGAATGTAGGCACTGCACTTCTCATCTCCAAGACTCAAGTCTGGCTAACTGATTTTCCTGAATCCCTTCATAAACAGAACAACCATTAAAGACCACCTGTCTCCATTCAGTCCAATCTAACACACTCACACAAGCTTCCTGGATGCTCAAGCTCATAAAATTCAAAGACTTTTACCCTCTGCATCCAACAGTTTCTGAGACGACCCATCCTACCTTCCACCCTAGATTTACACACTCTCTTAGTCATCCCATCCCTCTCCATTTTTTCTAAATACTCAAAGCTCCTCAGCAATCTCACCTGTCCTATTATGCTCTTGATGACCCCAAATCTTTAATTTCTATGCTCTGAATTCTCTGCATGATAATTCACACCACACACTGCTCTCAAACATGACATCTCCACTACCTATAGCCGCCTCCTCTGTTGTGTTCAAAACATATGCTTCACATCCATATAAAAGTGTTGGTTTCCTATTCTCTGGTACATTATCATTTTTTTTGCCTCCATACATAGTTTTTTTTTTTTCATAGATGCTTCAACACATCACCCAACTTTTTCTCCTTATTTATTCTATGGTTCACCCAGTCTTTCCTAAACCCATCTGCTGACATGTCCACTCCCAAACATCTAAACATAAACTTCCTCTATACTTTCCCCCTCCAATCTGATATTAATAATAGTAATTAATAATAAACTTTCGTTTTTCATTTTGGGCCACCCCACTTCGGTGGGAAACGGCCGACGTATTAAAAGAAAAAGAAAAATTAATAATAATAATAATAATATACCCTAGGTAGTACGTTGGTAGACAGCAACCGCCCAGGGAGGTACTACCGTCCTGCCAAGTGAGTAAAACGAAAGCCTGTTATTGTTTCACATGATGGTAGGATTGCTGGTGTCTCTTTTCTGTCTCATAAACATGCAAGATTTCAGGTATGTCTTGTTACTTCTACTTACACTTAGGTCACACTACACATTCATGTACAAGCATATATATACACACACCCCTCTGGGTTTTCTTCTATTTTCTTACTAGTTCTTGTTCTTATTTCTTCTTATCTCCATGGGGAAGTGGAACAGAATTCTTCCTCCGTAAGCCATGCGTGTCGTAAGAGTCGACTAACATGACGGGAGCCAGGAGCTAGTAACCCCTTCTCCTGTATACATTACTAAAGTTAAAAAGAGAAACTTTTGTTTTTCTCTTTGGGCCACCCCGCCTTGGTGGGAAACAGCCAATTTGTTGAGAAATTAAGAATAATAATAATATATGCATTTTATCGCTATGGGACGCTTTAAATGTTGTAGTATATGTGCGTGGGGTGGCCTGGCTGGCTACCATACCTCCCACACCTGACTTCTTACAAGAAATACTACTCACCTCTCACCCTACATTATGACTGCAAATATTTTAAGGCAAGTAATGAGTGTAATGTGTGTGCATTTTACTTTTTATTGTTTTTAACCCTTAAACGGTCCAAACGTATATGTATACGTTAGTACTGCTACTGCCCCAAACGTATATTTACGTTTTATTTTTCCTGCCTCCAAATTTGGCACGATTGGCCTGAGATGCCTGGTCAGCATAGAATGGGTCTTAACACTCGGTCTGTGCCATATTAAAAAAATCTGGGACCACTTAGTACCTTGTGCGAGTACCAGTTAAATTGAGCGGCAGCTAGAGAAAACACTGCGGCAAACACCAAGGATTCACTGATGTCATGTCATATTAACACTCCCCTTTGAAGTGGAAAGTGATGTCGGCAGGCTGGCAGGCCAGCTGGCTGCCTGCCTTCCTGGCCACCTGGCTGGCAAGCAGCTGGTTGGACACCTGGCTCTCCAGCAGCTGGCTGGTCAGCTGGGTACCTGATGGGCTGTCTATCTCTGTGTCTGTCTGTATCTATCTGTCTCTATCTCACAGGAACACATACATAATACAATTATACATAGTGTAAATTACCTAGGATAACTAAAAAATCAAGACAGTGATATACATAGGTATTGGTAGTTACAATGTAAATTGAGTGCAAGGAGAGCCACTGACATGCCATGGCATTAGGGGCAGCTTAATCTAATAACTTAAAGACTATGTACTTAATATTAGAGAAATTTATTGAGTTTATTCTAGTTAAAAATTGTTTTCAAAATTACAATATGATGAAATTTTACTGTTTAAATTATTATATGATATTAGATTGTTACAGGTGTTTAGATTCTCGAATGCTAATATGGAATTGAGATTATCTTAAGGAAAATAACATTGAGCATTTTTGACATTAACTTATAATATGAGTACGTATTTAGTTTTGATTGAGTAGGGAGTAACATAATAGTAACATATTATTAAAAATTTAGATTATCGTATAGGAAAGTAATAATGAGCATTTTTCAAACTACTTTGAAAAATGCTGGTTCATCCTTTCCTCTCTCTCTGGTAATGTCCCTTACATGTTGGTACATGAAGTTTTCCAGTACCACCTTCATCATCTTAGCCCTCCATGTTTCTTGGCCCCGATGTGGTTTTAAGTTCTCCCAATTGATTTCCTTGTGGTTGAAGTCACCCACGATTAGTAACTTTGCCCTGCTCGCATGAGCCCTTCTGGCCACTTCAGCCAGTGTTTCAACCATCGCTCTATTACTCTCATCATACTCTTGCCTTGGCCTCCTGCTATTCTGTGGTGGGTTATACATCACTGCAATTACCACCTTGGGACCTCCAGACTGAAGCGTTCCTACTATTTAATCTCTTGCTTCTCCTCTGTCTCCTCTCTCCAGCTCATCAAAATCCCATTGGTTTTTGATCAGCAGTGCCACTCCTCCACCCCCTCTGTTCCCTCTGTCTTTCCTCAGGACCTGATATCCCATTGGAAAGATGGCATCTGTTATCATACCTGTAAGCTTGGTTTCTGTGAGAGCTATGATGTCCGGTGATGCCTCTGAGTGTTTTAACACAGGAGACAAGGGTGTCGTGTGACACAGAGAGAAGAGTGTTGTATGTGACACGGTGAACAGGGTGTCATGTGACACAAAAGAGAATGGTGTTATAACGCGGAGACAAGGTGGTGTCGTAAGACACTATGTTGGAGTCATAACTCTGGGGTTGGAAGTGTCGTAAGATACACAGAGATTGTAGTGACATTTGACTCCAGCACTAGGGTTATATGATTACTTTTTTACTTGATATTTTATGTGATTTTGTATGTAAAATATGTAGCTAAACCAAAGATCTTTTTTTAGTAAAGATTGTTTATATGTAGCTATACCAAAGATAGACTCCTATGTTTTTATATAAAATATATTTAGAGTAGATCGTCATTTAGCACGGTAGTTACGTTCCTGAAAATGTCGTGTTAGATAATTTCGTGTTAGATAATTAAAAGAACTTATGGAAAAATAGGGTTACGTTCCTGGGAGTCCCCAAAAAGCCAAACAAGTTTTTTTTAGACCAACAGATCTTACAACCACAACAAGGGCAGCTTGAGGGAATGGGAATTTGTTTTTCCTTCCCGCAAACTGCAAGTTTATTAAGGTATACACAGATACAGTTACAAAGATTATCATACATAGCAGCATACGTGTAGAGGACCTAGGATAACCCAAAAAAGTCAGAGTGACTTATTTCCATTCTGTCTGACTTTTTTGGGTTATCCTAGGTTCTCTACACATATGCTGCTATGTATGATAATCAATGTAACTGTACTCACCTAATTATGGTTACAGGGGTCGAGACTCAGCTCCTGGCCCCGTTTATCTGAATAAACTTGCTTACTTACAGTTTGCGGGAAGGAAAAACAAATTCCCTTTTCCTCTAAGCACGAGGATTGGGCTTACACTTGAAATCACCCGATGCATTACCGCAAAGGAGCAAGGTGAAGCGATCCTTTGCTGTCTTGAAGCCTGGTGCACTTTTCTCTTGCTGACTAATATATGTTCGTGTTTGCATTTTCTTCCAGAAAACACTTGTCTCGTCAGCATTAAACACTTGATGTGGCTCATAGCCACCCTCAGTAGGACCCCCACTGACTCAATGGTTTAACCCACAGCGGGCTACCGTGTGCTCAAATTTTTTTCCCCTCCCGCGAACCGTGTAATATCATTTTTACGTTGTGTTAGATAATAATGTGCCGCAATTCTTCAATCGTGCAATACCCATAACGTGCAACATAATCTTGTGCTTAAAGATTATAAATTGTAGTATTTTTAAAATCCCGAACTCTGTGTTACAACACTAATAACAGGCTAAAGTTATGAAGAATAACACTCTAATGTATAGAGGTGTTTGTTTTTTAACTAGTGTTTGTAATACCCTTCATCACTACATTAAGTGGTCAAAATATCCTCTCCATCATTCCAGTGCCTCCACCTCCTCCATCTAACATATCCCCTCTTTTATTTTTAATGGCCAAGTCCATTTGCTATCAAGGCTTCCTCACCTTATTTATCTTTCTCCAAAACAGTTTCTTATATCCAGCTAATTCTCTCATTGGCTCTTCTTTAGCACTCCCTCACCACTCTTAACCTCCCTTTTTTCTCTCCTATATCATTTTTACACTTCAAAAACTCTAATAAGCTATGAATACATTTCATATTATATCTTGTCACTTGGTAATATATACAGTGAGTGTGAGAGTGAGTGTGTGTGAGAGTGAGTGTGTGTGTGAGAGAGTGTGAGTGTGTGCATGCACGAGTGCTCTCACCTATTTGTGGTTGCAGGGGTTGAAATTCAGCTCCTGGCCCCGTCTCTTCACTGACCGCTACTAGGTCCTCTCTCTCCCTGCTCCATGAGCTTTATCATACCTCATCTTAATGCTATGTATGGTTGCTGGCTCCACTACATCACTTGCTAGACTATTCCATTTCCTGACAACTCTATGACTAAAGAAATACTTCCTAACATCCCTTTGACTCATCTGAGTCTTCAACTTCCAATTGTGACTCCTTGTTTCTGTGTCCCCTCTCTGGAACATCCTGTCTCTGTCCACCTTATCTATTCCATGCAGTATTTTGTATGTCGTTATCATGTCTTCCCTAACCCTCCTGTCCTCTAGTGTCGTCAGGACGACTTCCCTTAACCTTTCTTCATAGGACATTCCCCTTAACTCCGGAACTAACCTTGTTGCAAACCTTTGCACTTTCTCTAATTTCTTGATGTGCTTGACCAGGTGTGGGTTCCAAACAGGTGCTGCATACTCCAGTATGGGCCTGACGTACACAGTGTACAGTTTCTTGAACGATTCCTTACTAAAGTATTGGAATGCAATTCTCAGGTTTGCCAAGCGCCCATATGCTGCACCAGTTATCTGGTTGATGTGTGCTTCCCGAGATGTGCTCAGTGTTATACTCACCCCAAGATCTTTCTCCTTAAGTGAGGTTTGCAGTCTTTGGCCACCTAACCTATACTCTGTCTGCGGTCTTCTTTGCCCTTCTCCGATCTTCATGACTTTGCATTTGGTGGGGTTAAATTTGAGAAGCCAGTTGCTGGACCACTTGTCCAGCCTGTCCAGGTCTCTCTGTAGTCCTGCCTGATCCTCATCTGATTTAATTCTCCTCATTAACTTCACATCATCTGCAAACAGGGACACTTCTGAGTCTATCCCTTCAATCATGTCATTAACATATACATACCAAAAATAGCACTGGTGCTAGGACTGACCCTGTGGGACCCCA
>WNWK01020556.1:0-35612 GCA_009830355.1 Cherax destructor | reverse complement strand
GACTTAATCCCATTTATTTCTCCCCACTGAAACTCGCCTACCCCTTCAGCTTTGTTTCGCTTAGGGCCAGGACATCCAACTTCTTTTCATTCATAACATCGGCAATCATCTCTTTCTTATCATCCGCACTACATCCACGCACATTCAGACAACCCAATTTTATAAAGTTTTTCTTCTTCTCGTTTTTAGTAGATTTGTACAGGAGAAGGGTTACTAGCCCATTGCTCCCGGCATCTTAGTCGCCTCATACGACACGCATGGCTTACGGAGGAAGATTCTTTTCCACTTCCCCATGGACAATAGAGAAAATAAAAAGAACAAGAGCTATTAAGAAAAGAAGAAAAACCTAGATGTGTGTATGTATATATATGCATGTGTATGCCAGTGTAGTGTGACCTAAAGTGTAAGTAGAAGTAGCTAGATATACCTGTTATCCAGCGTGTTTATGAGACAGAAAAAGACATATATATATATATATATATATATATATATATATATATATATATATATATATATATATATATATATATATATAGTTACATAGATTATCATACATGGCAGCATATGTGTAGATTACCCAGGATAACCAAAAGAAAAGTCAGTGACATATTTCCGTTGGGGTCCTTTTAATACCTTTTATTATTATACTATAAAGGAGATGTACTAGGAATAAAGTAAAATGAGTTATTTATATTTACATGAGGCTTGTTCATGATTATTAGGAAGATAGCTAAGATAAGGTTGTCATGGTGATATCAGAAGCTGTTATCTCTCATGGTGACAGGAAGTGCTGCTGTCTAACCTAACACAGGAAGTGCTGCTGTCTAACCTAACACAGGAAGTGCTGCTGTCTAACCTAACACAGGAAGTGCTGCTGTCTAACCTAACACAGGAAGTGCTGCTGTCTAACCTAACACAGGAAGTGCTGCTGTCTAACCTAACACTCACTGTCTTCTGTGTAGATACACATTATTAAAGTCAGTGGCGCTTATGTATGCATATACGTCTTAATCACAGCACTCTCAAACCCGATGTAAGCAATAAATTTTGGCCTAGACATGTGTGGGTGTGTGTGATGGGTCGGCACAGGTTTAAAAAATCCTGCTAGTATGTGCATTGCATGATGAGAACACCTTTTAATTTCAGACTTTTTTTTTTTAGTCAAAATGAGTTCATTGGAGCATTTTCTAGGTTTTTTTAATGGTTTTATTTGCTGTTTCTTGGTGTCATTTGATGGATCAGTTAAATTCATAGAATTTTTTGTCAGTTTCAGACTGAAAGTGGCCTGAAATAGGTTTCAAATTTGGGGAATTATTTGAATTTTGGCCAAAGTAGTAGGTTGGTAGAAGGCAACCGCCCAGGGAGGTACTACCGTCCTACCAAGTGAGTGTAAAACGATAGCCTGTAATTATTTTACATGGTAGGATTGCTGGTGTTTTTTTTCTGGCTCATAAACACGCATGGTTTCAGGTACATCTTGCTACTTCTACTTCTACTTAGGCCATTCATACATACCCCTCTGGGTTTTCTTCTGTTTCCTTACTAGTTCTTGTTTATTTCCTCTTATCTCCATGGGGAAGTGAAACAGAATTCTACCTCTAAGCCATTCATGTCATAAGAGGTGAAAAAATGCTGGGAGCAAGAGTTTAGTAACTCCTCCTCCTGTATAAATTACTAAATTTAAAAAGAGAAACTTTCATTTTCTCTTTAGGTCATCTGCTTCAGTGGGATATGGTTGGTTTGTTGAAAAAAAAATTGATATTTGGCTATTTTCCTTAGGAAGGTTAGGATACTCCCTATTCCCTTCCCCTGTATTTGCTCACTTGGTGTAGGTATAACACATTCATTTATATTTTGCCATCAGCCATCTACTACCGAGGTAAGGTAACGCAATAAAAGAAGAAACACTTTCACCATCACTCCATCACTATCTTGCCAGAGGGGTGCCGATACTACAGTTCAAAAGTGCAAATATCCTCACCCGTTCTTCAGAATATATTCATATTTTTTACAATTTTTTTTTATATTTTATTTAAGAAACACATAATGGTACATTAACAACAAAACTTTGCAAAACTGTAACATTGCATAATGACAATGATACAATGTAAATCTTATCTGATACCACTCCACTTGTGGTTTCTGAACATAAACACTTAAAACTAAACATCATAGAGATAAAATAAAAACCCAATGTTACACAAAAATCATGAACACAGGTCACTATATCCTATATAGTAAGAGCAAAGTACCTCTACATAGAACCTATATGCAAGAATATCACTAAATATCTCCGACAAAGAGGCTGTAGGCATCAAGACTGCCAACGTAATAATGTGAAAACTGTGCGTTACTGTAACATTACATAATAACAAAGATACTAATTCTTATCTGATGCCACTCAAGTTGTGATTTCTAAACCAACATATAAAGGATTAACTATCTAATTGAATATTTCAAGGTAATAAGATGAACGTTACAAATAAATTGGCCACAAGACACAACACTTGACAAAAGACTAACTTACTTTCCTACCTCTATCCCTATTAGACTACTCCTATCACTTAATACAAGCACGTATCCCAACCCACAGAGCATATATCACCATAACAACATACAATAATTCATAAACACACACACACAAAAAATAAGAACAAAGTACTGCTATTCATAAGATCCATGTTCTATGATGATACCCTGAATCATCATACAAAATTTTTCTAAATAAATCACACACAATAAAATCGTGGGCATCAATAATGCCAAAAGCTATACAAAACAGTACAATACTTTAACATTGCCTAATGACAATGATATAATGAATATAAATCAGAGCTATACCCTAACATTACATAATGACAATGATACAATGTAAAAACCTTATCTGATACCATGTAACTTGTGATAGTATTACAATGTCTCCACAACAAATTATAGTTACCTGTTTTGAGAGTACTTATAATAAATAAGATATGTAAAAAAATTTGAGAACATTATTAACATGATCCCTTACAACATCCAGGAATTATTCTTTCCTGTCTCATAAAAACCATCGATTACCATGCTCCAACACTTTAGAAAGCACCCTTTTGCATACTCCTTTCCCTTGAACCTGTTCTTTGTCACGTCATAATGTAAAGTCAAGTCCAACCAAGTTCATACTGTCATCCTCCGCTTCCGCTGACTCCGCTTTCTGCGTCAGCTGTCTTTTCCCCATCGCTCAATAAAAGAGCATATGCGTCGCCAGTCGTCCCTTTCCCCAACATTCACACTACTAGGCACTCTAAAACCTTATTCAACATAACATCGACCCCTCCCTTTCTACTCCTGCTTCCAAAGAATCCAGTCCATTCCAGCTCTACTCTGCATCACCGTAATAACTTTGCTACCGTTAATGTCCTATATCCCTCAGAGAAACTCGATACCCATTTACCTCCATATAATAGCCTATTCCTACACATTGAACGATACACGTGAGCCGCTAAGGCTTTCACCCTACAGTCCCCTCCCACCTCCCTCATTCCCCACGATACATACAAAAAATCCGCAACTACATACATGATTGCCCTCCCCACTTCTCTCGATACTCCCCCAACATCAAAGCTTAAAGCCCGTAAGGACGAAAATTTCCTCCCCCCAACCAATCCAATCACCCTTGCCAACCACACCCTCACCCCCCTCTAAAGACTCACAAAAATGGACAGCATGATATGCTGTCTCCTCATCTCCGCACCTCTGACATTCATTTGTATCTACCAACCCCATCCTATATAATTCAGACCTTGATGCCAATATACCTAATAAAAATCTGTAGACCACCTCCCTGACATTAGGCAATAAACGAATCTTCCTGAACCCACCCCAAATCCCCATCCAATCATAAACTGGAAAATTCGCTTGACCCTGTACCACCCCACCCTTTTCACTCCTCCTCCCAACCTGCCCACCTTTACCCTTTTAGGCTCCCTCATTGCCAACAACTGCCTAGCCATGTCCTCACACACCTGCAGATCCCTCCCCCCGCACCACTTCCGTACATCCTCCATGAACGCTCCTACTCGTTGTCCCCTCACCCTTCCCCCCCTTCCGTAAAAAACACTTTCACATAAACTGCTTTCACAGAACGTTCCAAAGAAATGAGGCCAACCTCCTCCTGACACTCATCATGACAACTTCCTTTCGAAGCCACGGCCTCCCATGCCCCCACACATACCGAACACTTTCTTTTGTAATTCCCTGATGTCAGCCATCCTTAAAGGATACACCGCAGCTACATTCCACACCTTACTGTATACAAGGGCGTTCACCACCACCACCCATTGCAACAGCGTAACATCCCTCGCCCTCCAACCCCTCATTCTACCCAGAGCCCTACCCACCACCTCCTCAGAATTCACCTGCCTGGCCACTCTCACATCCGCCATATACACATTCCACAGATCTTTATCCTATCCACAACATTCCATCCATACACCTCCCCCAAGCCCCCCCACCCCACGTACCCACCTCCAATAACTTAGACTTGGCTCCATTAACCTCATCCCCATTACCGCCCCAAAGACCTTTATAATACGTCCCACATTAACCAGCCCTTCTGTCCCACCCACCAATACAGTAGTATCATCCACATACCCCACTATGCCCACTGTCAGGGGAACGCCTTCCACCTGAACAAAAAATAATGAAAAAATAAATAAATAAATAAAAAATAAAGACTCTTGGGTAAGGAATAAAATTAAGATTTTTCTGAATTTTACTTATAATAGATAAAAAAGAAGTAGGCCATTGTGGTTCTGGCAGGATGTAGAGTAGGAGAAAATAAGGCCCAGGATGGGTCTCAGGTGTAGACGAGATGGTGGAAGGTTATCCTGGGCAGATGTTAGGCATTCTCCTATGCCACTTGGTCGCGGTAAGTAAGACGTAGAAGCAGAATGAGTAGACAGAAGTAGCTAAGTCAGATTGACGTACATCTTGCTCCTTCAAATCTCAGCGTCTGTACGGGCTGACCAGGCCAGCAGCAGAGCTGATAAGAAAAAGAAAATTGGTTATCACAAGCAAACATAACACTTAAGAAAGAAAAAGGATAGCATGTTCACTTAAAGATGGAAGACATTACTGGTAACCATAAAAACAACCACAAAAAATACACCTGGTAGATCACCTTACCTGATCAGGAGAAGAGTGGAGGTGAAGTGACTCTCCCAGTTCCACGTTACACCAGGTAAGGTTACTACTACCAGAAAAGGGGAAGGGGTTCTGCCTTGGCCCGCTAGATGAAAGCACGGGCTGAACCCTCGAATGATCCCCTGCTGACTGAACAACCTTAACCCCCAATTATACTCCACTTTTCCCTCTTCCACTCTCTCCCTCTCCTTCCTCTATTAACCTATGAAAGGGATCCTGCGTGCACGCGAAAAGGATCTGAGATATGGGACACCCCTGTCTCAGACCCCTTTCCATCACCACCTGTCTCCCCAACTTACCATTCACCTGCACATGCACCTTCACAGAACTATACAATGTCTCCACCCATTCAGTAATTTCCTCTCCAAATCCTTGACTCCTTAATATAATTCCCAACATGCTTCTATTCACACAATCATGTGCCTCCTTCCAATCTATTCCCAAGACACCCCCCGTCCTACCCTTAATAAAATCCCTGATTCTCCTATGTCCTACACTCATACTGATTCCAGATATACCAAACTGCCCCTTATGTATGACTTTGTCAATCACCGTTTTCATCCTATTCCCTAAAAAATTTGCGAAGATTTTATAATCTCCACACATGAGGGATATCACCCTATAATTTCCCAAGGTCCTCCCCCTCCTTTCGGCACCAGAACAACTACCCCCATCCCCTGTGTCTCCCCCAACCGACTCCCATCCTTCATACAATTAAACAAACGCACTAAACATTCTCTCAACGTATCCCAATGCACTACATAGAAATCGTTCGGTATCCCGTCTAAACCTGGTGCCTTCCCTAGATTTAATCTAGACACTGCCTCCCCCACCTCCTCCTCACTTATACTTCCACCCAACTCCCCACGTTCCTCCTCCCCCAAACGACACAGGATCCCTTCCTGAAGGACCTCTCCCTCCCTACCCGTCCCTACACTCATTGATAATTTCCTCCCAAACCAATGATTGGCATAATTGCTTATGCCATCCATTGTCCTGAGCACCTGTGCCACTTCATATCCTCCCACCCCTGTTCACACCTCAACCCCAATTATCGTGTTACCCCTCTGCCTATCTCTAAACCTCCTCAACATGCAACCTGACGGTCTATCACCCCACAACACCTCCTCAATACCTCCTCTTACTCTGATCGCATCAAAACGATTATTCTGAATATCCCTCAACCTTCCCCGCAACCCCTCTATTTCCCCATACCTACAAACCCCTCCCTCATAGCATTCATTAAGCTGTCCCTCCAAATACTTCTGAAGACCAAACTTCCACCTTGCCTCATCCCTTCCTTGATTCCTGTAAAAGTCCCTTATTCCCTCCTTTGCACTCTTTTTCCCACCAGCCTAAAAAATCCTTCTAATGTTCCCCTGCTCCTTCTAACCAGAAGGACCCATTCCATTCCTCAAACGATCTCCCTTCCCCCTCCCCCCGCAGCAAATGCACATTCAACTTCCAATAACCATTGTACCTTTGGACCATTCCATCCCACTCCACCTCTACTAATACACCACAATGGTCCGAAAAACCAATATCAAGCGTTTGCACCCTCCCCACTGTAACGTCCCTCATTGCATAAACACGATCTAACCGGGCTGCATAGCCTCTCCTCCCAAAAGTGTGCTCTACCCTCCACCCATCACCCCGTACCACATCGAACTTTCCCGCCTCCCTCAGTAAAATACGCAATGCCCCTAACTCACAACCCACCCCTCTAGGTTCTATATCTTTTTTCCTGATTATACAATTTCAATCTCCACCCAGCAGAGTAATCATAGACAAACCCCATAAATGATATGTCAAAACCTCACTTACAAATTCTTCCTTAACACGTTGGTCACTGTCAGCTGGCATATATATTCCCATGAAACATACCCGAATGTCGCCCCAATCCCATCCACCCTCACCACCCGCCCTCCCCCCCTCCTCCCAAGCTAACAACCGAAAGGGACTGGACTCCTTCACCCCCACAGCCACCCCACCCTTTAATTTCCCCGAGTTACCTGCATACACCTCATACCCCTTTAATCTCAACTCTCGACCACACCTAAAATTATGCTCTTGTATAAAAATTATGTCTACATCATATCGTCTTAGTACTACCTCCACCCACATACATTTAATTTCTGTCCTTAGGCCATTCACATTAATCGTTAAACACTTGAATACACCAAAGGGGGCTTTCCTCTGTGCTTCTGCAGGCGGGCCGTGACACCCTTCACTAAAACTCCTTTATCTCTAACACTCCTCACTCCCTGATCCCATAACCTCACCTGTGCCCCCACCTTCCCCTTCCGTGACATCTCTACCCATGTTTTCTTACCTGTATGCTGGGCAGGTGTGAGGACATCATCTGACTCCTCTCCCGCCCTCTTTCTCGATTCTCCCCCTACCTCCATTACAGCTGTGTCCCCATCCCTATTTACAACAGCCTCCACTTCCTGCACCTGCAAACTGTCTTCCCCAGCTTCCAGCATGCTAACGGCCTGGTTAATCCTACCCTCCTCCACCTGTAAATGTCCTTCAACTCCAGAGGGAACCATCTCCGGATCTTCCATAAATGCAAAATCTCTTGCAACGGTTGCCGTAGGTCCACCTGGAGGTCACCCACCTCCACCAAATCCACAGACTCATTATCTCTTTCAGGCCCAACTATTGTTGGAGCACTCAACTCCTCACGGAGCGTTACACAACTTTTCCCCACACCTTCCACCACTTCCGCCCAACTGGATTTTCCTAGTCCTTCCACAGTCTTAGGTGTTGGCTCCTCCAAGGTTGTATGCACCACAGGTACCTTTGGAGCCATTGATCTTGAGGCCATGACGGTGGGACACCCCGCCGTCATGTGATCGTATGCCCCACACACACGACCTGTCCTACACTGTTCCGCATAGGTAACAAACACCTGCGTCCTAAAGTCTTCCAGCAGTACATAGGATGGTATAAGCCTTTTCAAAGTCATTTTCAATGTGAAGGAACCTTCTGGCAACCCGGCATATATTCCTTCATTCCACCGTCCCATAGTTGTAGAATGCACCACACCATACCGTTGAAAAACCTCGCTGATGTCCAATACAATGGCCTCAAAAGGCATGTTGGGAACTCTCACAAAGGTGTAATGTGTCAAGGCATCCCTGAGCCGGACTTCAATCCCAGTGTTGACAGTGAGGTGCTTCTCCTGGTACCTCTTCACAGTTCTTACATACGCCTCCACAGTACCAAACTTCATGAAGATCCTCATCGAACCATTCAACGCAATTCCGTGTAGGTCTTCATGACAAATACAAAATGTGTCACGGATTATTGCCGGCAGCAAAACAGAAGCGTTAGCTGGATAAATAGCTCCCTTAAGAAGCTCCACACACACCGTGTTGCTCCTCCTCCGAACACTGGACGCCATCTTGCAGAAAATTGGAAGTTGCGCAGACTGGACCAGGAGGAAATTAAAATCTCATCGGAGTATAAAACAAATTCCAACCACACAATAGAGCGAAAAACTAATGTCAAAGACCTGGGAGTGATCACGACAGAGGATCTCACCTTCAAGGACCATAACACTGTAGCAATCGCATCTGCCAGAAAAATGACAGGTTGGATAATGAGAACCTTCAAAACCAGGGATACCAAGCCCATGTTGACACTTTTCAGGTCGCTTGTTCTATCTAGGCTGGAATATTTCTGCACACTAACTGCACCTTTCAAGGCAGGTGAAATTGCAGACCTAGAAAATGTACAGAGAACCTTCACGGCATGCATAACTGCAATAAACCACCTCAATTACTGGGAATGCTTGAAGTTCCTAAACCTGTACTCTCTAGAACGCAGACGGGAGAGATACATTATTATATACACTTGGAAAATTTTAGAGTGATTAGTACCAAACTTGCACACGAGTGTCACTCCCTATGGAAGCAAAAGACTCGGCAGACGATGTAACATCCCCCCAATGAAAAGCAGGGGTGCCACTAGCACGTTGAGAGACAACACAATAAGTGTCAGGGGCCCAAGACTGTTCAACTGCCTCCCAGCATACATAAGGGGGATTACCAATAGACCCCTGGCTGTCTTCAAGCAGGCACTGGACAGGCACCTAAAGTCGGTGTCTGACCAGCCAGGCTGTGGTTCGTACGTTGGACTACGTGCGGCCAGAAGTAACAGCCTGGTTGATAAGGCTAAACTCCAGGAGCACCTGCGCAGCACAACCTCTCGGCCCGAGAGCGAAGAGGTCAATCGTTTTACAATTTGGTCAATATACAGTGGACCCCCGCCTAACAAGCAAAATTCATTCCAGAAGCTTGCTCAAGTGCCATTACCGAACGAATTTACTTCCTTAAGAAATAATGTCACGTAGGTTAGTCTATTTCAGACCCCCAAAAATACACTTCCACAAGCACTTACAATATTATACGTACTTACATAATTGTACGATTTCCGGGGTGCTCGTTAGGCGTGGGTCCACTGTATGTGTGGTTTTATATTACGATCAAGATTGATCAAGGAGATACTGTATTTACTATTATTTTTATTTAATTTTTCTTTAGTTATTTTTGATAAAATATATATACAGTGGTACCTCGAGTTACGAGCTTAATTCATTCCAGTGCCGATACCGAAGGAGTTTTTTCCCATAAGAAATAATGAAAATTAGATTAATCCATTTCAGACCCCCAAAAATACACTTGCAAAAGCACATACAAAAATAGTTACATAATTGTTTGAGTTGGGAGCTGCTCGTAACTACAGGTACCACTGTATTGAAGTATGTTATGAAAATAGTACATACTGACATATTTTATCCAACTAGCAGCAGAGGTATGCATCTATCCCATTTAATGGTGATGGTCGCTGCCTGGTATGTCATGTGAGTGGGATACAGTTGTTAAGTTGAGGGGTCAGAGTTTTTTCATTAATTTGAAATCATGTTCAGAGAATATTCGTTTTTAGAGCTTGTCACTGGTTACTCCCTATTTCCTTTGAAATATAAGTATTCTAAAGGCTTCCTGACATTAATTGGTGATAGATTGGCAGACGCAGCCATCTGGGGAGCATAAAATAGGAACGTGTTGCTTCAGTGTTTTGCAGCTTTGATGTTCTCTTCTTTCTATGTCATAAGAGGTGACTAAAATGCCAGAAGCAAGGGGCTAGTAACCCCTTCTTCTGTGTAAATTACTAAGTTAATTAAGAAAAACTTTTGTTTTTCTTTTTAGGTCACTCTGCCTCAGTGAGATACGGCTGGTTCATTGAAAAAAAATGATTAAATCTTGCAAACTTTTTATTTTTTTTTATTTTTTAATACATCGGCCATCCCCCACCAAGGTAAGGTGGCTTGAAAAAGAAAAACTTTCATCATTATTCACTCCATCACTGTCTTGCCAGAGGCACACTTGCACTACAGTTATAAAACTGCAACATTAACACCCCTCCTTCAGAATGCCGGCACTGTACTTCCCATCTCAGGACTCAAGTCCATCCTGCCAGTTTCCCTGAATCCCTTCATAAATGTTACCTTGCTTACACTCCAACAGCACGTCAAGTTCTAAAAACCATTTGTCTTCATTCGCTCCTATCTAACATGCTCACGCATGCTTGCTGGAAGTCCAAGCGCCTTGCACACAAAACCTCCATTACCCCCTCCCTCCAATTTTTCCTAGGCCGACTCCTACCCTGCCTTTCCTCCACTACAGATTTATACACTCAAAGTCATTCTATTTTGTTCCAGCTTCTCTACATGTCCCAACCACCTCAACAACCCCTCCTCAGCCCTCTGGATAATAGTTTTGGTAATCCTGCACCCTTTATTTATTATTCACTTTACTTTTCTGTGTACAGTGGACCCTCGGTTTTCGTTCACCTCCAAATTCGAACAATTATGTAAGTGTATTTTTGTAAGAGCTTTTGTAAGTGTATTTTTGGGGGTCTGAAACGACTAATCTAATTTACATTTGTCCTTATGGGAACAAATTCGTTCGCTAACAGCACTTGAACAGCATTCTGGAAACAATTTTCAACGAAAACTGAGGGTCCACTGTATTTCTTAATAGTTCTCATTCCTGCAATATTTTCCTGATTTAAGAGAAACCAGGACACGTGTGATAGTACCCACAACCAGTAACTGATACGTACATTAATTTTCCTAGACTAAGAATCATTTAGATCTGATAGCTTATATCAAGACTTTTGGTCATCACATTTAAATATTATACAGATTGCCCATCACTAATCTGGCAATCAGTAAACCGGTTCCAACAGTAAGCCGGCACTAATTTCGGCTAGCATAATTTCAAATTTCCGGGGGTCGCCACACCAACTGCTGCTACTGTTTGGTGGCACTACTTCCTTCATAAGGCATTCCAATTTCTTTTTCTCCATTTATTGTTATAACCTGCTCACTTTTAGCCCTAACCATGGTTCCAACGAATAAAAGAAATGCTTCTCGTGTAAACCACATGCACCGTACATTGTCCATAAAAGATCAGGTGACTTTGAAGCCACTGTCGGTCGCCATGAGCTCAGCTCACTCAGATAAGCTTTGACCAGTGAATTTGGGCCTACATATGAGAGAATAGGTCTGTGTGGTAAGTGTGCACTACAGTATATAAAAAAAATCCTGCAGCACGCAGTGCATAATGAGAAAAAATAGCTACCGTGTTTTTGGTGTAAAACAACGACTTTGCAGTGTATTTTCTAATGGTTTGTATGGTTGTATTCTCACTTTTTTGGTCACATTTGATAGAATGGAAGATATATTACAGTAATAGATATAACTTTGATTGGTTTCATGCTGTAAATTACCTTAAAATTTAGCTCAAAGTAGTGGAAATGTTTGATTTTTGCCAATGTTCAAGAGTATACAAATGATTTCACTGTCTAATACGTGTCCAACTGGCCAGTCTAATATGCAGTCACGAATGGGTTGACATTACTTATACTATTATTACAATAATGCAGTAGTCTCCATAACAGTAAATCTTCTATTTTTTGTGTGAAAATATAAATTCAAAATGGAAAGCAAGCGTAATATAAGAGGGGCCTGGAGACGTGACTAATGAACACAGAAAAATGATATTTTAGTGACAGGAATGTCTGCATTGTTTATTCTGGACAATATTTTGAAATTGGCATCTCTTGAAATTTGTGTGAAATTGGCCAAATTACCAATTTCTGACCACTATTGGTTAGTTTAAATAAGTACATGGGCAGTTTCTTGTACTCAATCAACAGAATACAAGGAATACAAGTGAAATAGCTATGAGTTTGGTAGACTGGAACAATGGAATGGGCCAAATATAGGGTGTAAAGTGGGTGAAATCACCGATGCATAAATATTGATGTTGGGTTAAGTGTATTCTAACATAACCACTCTGTAATCTGGCAAAATCACTAATCCGGCAACCTACAGGTCCCAATGACGCCGGATTAGTGATGGTCAACCTGTACTGTATGCATAAATTAATCTTTCAGGACATCATGGCTTCTTACAAACCTCCTGCAAAGCGCATTCTTCACAGTGGCTACTTTAAACCCACTCTAAGACACTGGCAGACATCAAATACTGAAATTCATCCTTGGAACTTGATGTATCCTATATTTGTAGTGTAAGTATAATTTCATTTGCTGAAATTTCAGGAGTGGATAATGTAGGTAATACAGTAGGACCCTTGTATCCCTGATTTCAGTTATCTGCTGTTTGCTGTGACCCAATCATAAACCTTAATTTTGCTTAATAATAATGGCATCAAAGTGCAAATGTAGTGATGGTGGAAGTTGTTCAAAGCCTAAGAGAAGTTGTCAAGTGCTTCTCATCAGTGAAAAGTGATAATTCTTCACTTATTGTGTGTAATTTATCAATTAAATTTTATAGTAGGTATGTACAGAACTTTATATATAGAGTTTGCTACAATCTGTGGTTTCAGTATCCACGGCAGGTCCTTGAAATGTATCCCCCGCGGATACGGGGGTTCTACTGTAATTTACCTGTCATTTAGCAACTCAGAAAATGTATAATTTTAGATTTATTGATGCTGACAGAATTTTAATAGCCTTATAGTTGTTTTATATAAGAATTGGTTATTGAGAATGTGACAATATAAAGCAGTGGTCTCTTGGGTGACAATGATTTTGAGTTACAGTGGATGGGCCTCTGCCAAGAGACAAGACAGGGTGATGAGAAGGTCTTAAATGAAGTGATGGTGGAGTGTGTTGGAGGTGAGTAGGAGAGGGTGTGGAGTGATGGAGAGTGCAAGGGAGGAATGAAGGCACAGGGAGAGAGACTGTGTAACAGATGCATGTACCAAATGCAGATGGTATGAGACAGTGATCAGCTTATAAATATTAAGTTTGCATTTCTTTACCAGTCTGCCTGTCTGCTTATCCCCGTCTCTCTCTCCCTGCTTTTTTTCCTGCCTCTCTCTCCCTGCTTCTTTCAATGCCTATCTCCTTCCCCGTCTCTGTCTCCCTGCTTCTTTCCCTGCCTCCTTCCTTCCCCATCTCTCTCTCCCTGCTTCTTTCCCTGCCTCCCTCTTGCCCCGTCTCTCTATCCCTGCTTCTTTCCCTGCCTCCCTTCTGCCCCGTCTCTCTCTCCCTGCTTCTTTCCCTGCCTCCTTCCTTCCCCATCTCTCTCTCCCTGCTTCTTTCCCTGCCTCCTTCCTTCCCCATCTCTCTCTCCCTGCTTCTTTCCCTGCCTCCCTCCTTCCCCGTCTCTCTCTCCCTGCTTCTTTCCCTGCCTCCCTCCTTCCCCGTCTCTCTCTCCCTGCTTCTTTCCCTGCCTGCCTCCGAGATTGATGGACTGACCACATTGACTCCAGGCTGAGGGACTGATCACCTAAAACTCCTTCTATTACACTGTTCTTCTCTGTATTCGACTGATAAACACTCTGGCTGGCGAAATGTTTCCACAATAAAGATATGTAAGTGTTGCAAAAGTCTCATTCATCAACTTTATTACAGTTAACCTTGAACTGTGTTCAGCATTCTACTACACAAGTTTTTGTACCCACAAATCTGCCACCTGCCAATATTGTTTGACCTCAGCACAACTCTAAGGATCTTTTTCCATCTATTCATACATTTGAGAAAACTCTGAGGCCAGCAGTGTCCACACAGTGTATCACGGTTAACTACTCGGGTGATGACTGTATGTTTGGCGTACTAGTATGCCTAAGTAGCACAAGCAAACAATGAACTAGGAGCTGTTGTTCCACCACCAGCTTCCCTTCCAGCAAACAGGATGTGCAAGTATCACAAAGATGACTTATTCATTCCATATTTATTACAATTTCAGGATATTAACGGTGAACTTCAGTCACAAAGCACACTCAGTATATTTAACCCTTGAGGATAACCCACTAAAGTCAAACATATTTTCAGAAGTAATACTCTGAAACAATTGTCTTGTTATAAGTATTTCTTGTACATAGCCTTAAAACACCAAAATAGTAAAAAAGATAAAAATTAAAACAATTACACCATATATTGCAAGAGTAGAAATGTAGGGCTAACTGATTTCCCATGTTTTAAGTGCTAAAACACCTTTAAATACATCTAATAAGAAACTAGTGTAAAGAGTGTTAAACATTAAGAGCAATTAAAAAACATAAAATCAATGATATCTTGGTGTCAGTAAATTCTAAAATGTAAATATTGCAGATGTTTTTACACTGTTGCTTTTGATAAGTGATAATTTTTCACCAACTTCAACACACCATAAAATCGCAAGGTTTTATCAGATTCAACTCATTTTAGTCTTATTCAATTCAGAAAAATGAACTCTACTGAACTGTGAGATTTTTTTTTAATCTTCCCACATAAACAGGATATTTTTTTCAGTGTATCCTACAGTTTAAAGGTTAAATTCAGTTTTACTATAACCTTGTTACAGTCAAATTCTGCCTACAGAGATTGGGCAAGTTGGGGATCATTTCCTGGTGCATTATATAACAGTAACAAGGCATTTATAGGAAGTTTGTTGATCTACAGGTAGCTCTTAATTGACAGATAAAATACTTTTTGGACCCATTCAAGTAAGAATTGTCTTGTTACCCAGACCTTCTTGTTGCAACATCAGAAGACACCTACCCTGCCCTTGGATGCTTTTTGTTTATTAATCCTTTCAGGAGCCATTAGGTAGATCTGCATTACTGATGCCAGGGTCAGTCATGTAGATATATATTATTGATGCCAGGGTCAGTCACGTAGAGCTATGTATTAATTCTAGCAGCTTCAAATAACATACAAGAGAATGTATCTTTGTGGCCAGTTTGCATAGTACATAAAAAATCGGGGCCCCCTGCAGTGTATTGTGGGAATGCCATATTTGGTACACTTTGTTCATTATGCTGCACAGACACAAAAGCCTCACTCCCAGGCAAATTGAATAAGTTTTATTCCCACTGACAGCTCCAACAACAAGAATTATGGAATCGGCAATGACTACATGGGTTTTGAACACAGTGACAGAAAGTTAGGCTCAGGACTCCAGAAATATTGCTGTGACATGATCACTGAATACCTTCTCATTTGAAGTTTGATCACTTCCTAACAATGCTTCCTGTTACAAAAAAAGAAATGGGCTCAGAAGAGATGTTATGTTTGCACATAGATACTTACAGGATGTGTGTGGGTGGCTGGTGCTGGACATGTCAGTGTTAGACACACTACCTTGCTTCTGAGAGAATTTTCCCCTCAACATATCTGCTACAAGTCTTGCAACACTGCATAGCTTCTGACGAAGCATGAAAAATGTCAAAGGCCTTGAGTAATGTTTGTCACCCCCTGCGGATTTTTCATTGTTGAGATTCTGGAAAGTACTTTGAGGGCCTTGTCCCAAATCTGTACACTGCTATAACATAGGGGAGTAAGAGATATGGAAGGAAGTGCAAAATACATGTAAACCCAGTGAAAGCAGGGGTTCACTCTGCACAATGAGGGAACACTGTATCAACCTCCATGGCCCCAGATTATTCAACATTTTACAAGAAGATATCAGAAATGCTGCTGGGATAAGTGTGGAAGTCTTCAAGATAAAACTAGACAAGTATCTTTACCAGGTGCCAGATTAACCAGGCTGTGATAGGTATGTGGGGCAACGGGCCTCCAGCAGCAACAGCCTGGTTGACTAGGCCAGCACTAGATGAACCTGGCCCATGGCCGGGCTCCAGAAGTAGAAAGTCTCTCAGAACTTTTCAAAGGTAAAGGTTTCAAAGGTATGCAGCCTCTCTTCACTTAGCGACGTACTTGTTTACCGACAACTAAGACTTACGGCGGGCTCTCTGACCAGTATGCATACCTAAATAATGTATATTAGAGCTGATTTTTCTATTGTTTATTATGATATATGGTACAGTACTGTATAATCATTTAAAAATATACCAGAAATGTTATAAATGGTGCAAAAAGGTGACATTAAGACAATATCAAAGATGGTTGACACAAACATACTACCTGGCCCATGGCCAGGCTCCGAGAGTAGTGAAACTCTCAAAACTCTTCAAAGATATTATAGTATGATTCTCACTTAGCGACGAATTCATTTACCGACATGGTCTTAGGAACGGAACTCCGTCGTTAAGTGAGGAGAGGCTGTATTCAGTGGACGATGTTTTATTCAGCATCAAAAAATTCTGAAAATTAATTAAGCTTACCAAAAAATAGTTCTAAAATCTGGCAATGTTTTGGTGTAAATATAATTTTCCTATGATGTTCTACAGCAAATTATAGTAACAACAACATTTGATGTGATGATACAATGTTTGTTCTGAGATGGGTGACAGTTGTGCATGCAGAACATTTAAGACTACAATGGCAATAACCAACTAATTGCTTATATATAAGGACATTAAAGGTATACAGTGGAACCTCGTTTTTCGTTTGCCCTGGTTTTCGTCGAATTCGGTTTTCGATCATTTTTTTCATCAAAATTTAGTCCCAGTTAACATTCATCGCTCGGTTTTCGTCAAGTTGACAGTAGATTGCCATACCGAATGTGTCCGCCTGCCCGCACCCACGCATTCTGAGTCAGTCTGGCTTTGTTTGTCATCGAGTGAGCATTACCCCACGTGTTCATCCGAAACATTTCATAATACAGTGGAACCCCGACTAACGAATGCTCCATATAGCGAACAAATGAACCGTACCAGACCTGTCCACCTGCGGTGAGGCAGACCGGGCGCTAGTCAAGCGTTGTTTACACTTGAGAGAACATTACCCAGTGAGCTCCTTCAAACATTCACAATACTTTTGTTGTGTTTATTGCTGGTTCAGTGATTGTCACTGTGAAATAAGTCACCATGGGTCCAAAGAAGCTTCACAAGTCGATAAAAGCTATAGCACCAGCCAGTGATAAAGTGTAGCAATGGAAATAAGTCACTCTGTCTTGACTTTTTTGGGTTATCCTAGGTTTTCTACACATATGCTGCTATGTATGATAATCTATGTATAACTGGATTTGTGTATACCTGTGCATACCAATATCTATGTATACTTGCAAAGAAATAAAATTGACTTTACTTTACTTTAAGTAAGTTAAGTGATTAATCGATAGAAAATGACAACACAAAACTTAACTTCTACAATGTTGTTTGAGATTATAGGGACATTGAGAAGAGCGCCATACTCTGCCACCATCTCCTCCTTATACCCAACAATAACACCAACACACACTCCACCAATCCTTCCAGATTCGTAATGACATGTTTTATTCATTCTAGAGTTTATATCATGTTTCTATGTTATTAATATTGTTTATTATGTCATATTAGATGAATTGTGCTAGATAAATAAGTTGTAGAGTTGATACTATTGTCATATTGAAGGACTATTTTGTCCTTTCTCCAAACAAATTCTCCCATACGCAAACAAGAGTCTTCAATAAAGGCAAAACTTATTTAACTGTTCATTTGTCCATTATAATTAGTGCTTTATATTTATTTCTCATTGTTTTCTGTATGTAAAACTATAGTATTCATTCTTTAAAAAAATGAATTTTTGGTGAAATTTTTTGGGTGGAAATGGATTAATTGTATTTACATTATTTCTTATGGGAAATAAGGTTTCGAATTACGAACTTTTCGTGTTAAGAACTAGCTCCTGGAACGGATTAAGTTCGTTAGTCGAGGGACCACTGTAATCCATTGTATTTTGTGCTTGTTAAGTAAAAGGACACAAATGCAACTAATGTGACATTTTATTGTGGCAACGTTTCGCTCTCCAGGAGCTTTCTCAAGCCGTTACAAGCGATACATGGACACAGTGGGCATATATATACTCTCAAAGTGAGGTGAAATACTAGTGGTGGTAGTAGTAGTAGTGATATAAGTAGTAGTAGTAATACAATAAGGTAGAACAATCAATATGCATATGAGTAAAAGGTGATAAAACAAATACTTAGGTAGTATAAAAATAGGTTAGACAAATATTTCTGCTGGAGGTTGAAATATAGAAGGCCTGTAGGAGTGTTCCACACCTACGATGTGCTTGTGTTGAATCAGTAGGAGAGACTATGTGATGGTAGGGTTTACTGTTTTCAGGAGGATTCTTGCTAAGACTTCAGAGATGGTGAAGCTGCCTTTGTCTACAGGCCTTCTATATTTCAACCTCCAGCAGAAATATTTGTCTAACCTATTGTTATACTACCCAAGTATTTGTTTTATCACCTTTTACTCATATGCATATTGATTGTTCTACCTTATTGTATTACTACTACTACTTATATCACTACTACTACCACCACTAGTATTTCACCTCACTTTGAGAGTATATTTATGCCCACTGTGTCCATGTATCGCTTGTAACGGCTTGAGAAAGCTCCTGGATAGCGAAACGTTGCCACAATAAAATGTCACATTAGTTGCATTTGTGTCCTTTTACTTAACATATTGTCGGTAATTCTACCAATATTATTATATTTTGTGCTTGTTTATTGAGTGTGACTCCTAAATAAGCCACCATGGGGCCAAAGAAAGTTCCAGAAACACAATAGAATTCAAGAGGAGGAGGAAGAGAGAGGGGAGAATGTACTTCTTCAGTGATTACGGACATGTGTGCAAAGTGGAGTGAGTTGCAAAGTTTTGTGGAGAAATATCACCCTAACAAAGCTGTTGCAAGCCATGTCTGCAACATGTTCAATGACAATGCCTTGTCCCATTTTAGGGAAATCTTAGAGGCGCCAGAAACAGACCTCTCTTGACAGATTTTTTTGTGCGACAGGGGTCCAGTGCTAGCAAAAGACAAAGAGTAAGTAAGTAAGTAAGTAAGTTTATTCAGGTATACACAAATACAGTTACATAGATTATCATACATAGCAGCATATGTGTAGAGAACCTAGGATAACCCAAAAAAGTCAGACAGAGTGACTTATTTCCATTGGAGTCCTTTAAAATTCCAGAAGTAACCCCGGATAGGGACTTGATACCTGAAGTCCTTATGGAGGGGATTCCCCTTCCAACCAATAACCTCTCCTCCTCCCTCTTCCCTCTTCTCGTCTTCCATACACCAACAAGAGTCTTCAATAAGTGATGTTAAATGTTCATTTAACCATTTAATTAGTCATTTATACTTATATCTCATTGTTTTCTGTATGTAAAACTATAGTTGTTCTGTATAAAATGTATTTTTTGTTAATACAGTGGACCCCCGGTTAACGGCCATAATTCGTTCCAGAATGCTGTTCAAGTGCTGTTACCGAACGAATTTATTAACTTAAGGAATAATGTAAATTAGAGTAGTCTTTTTGGACCCACAAACATACACATACAAAAGCACTTAAAAAATACACTTACATAAATGTTAGTGTTTGGAGCCGGCCGTTAACCAGGGGTCCAATGTACTTTTGGGTGTCCAGAACTGTTTAATTGGATTTACATTACAGTGGACCCCCGGTTTACCTACTGATCCAAACTCGAACAATTATGTAAGTGTATTTTTGTAAGTGCTTTTGTAAGTGTATTTTTGTAAGTGCTTTTGTAAGTGTATTTTTGGTGGTCTAAAAGGACTAATCTAATTTACATTTTTCCTTATGGGAACAAATTCGTTTCGTAACGGTACTTGAACAGCATTCTGGAACGAATTGATTACGTAAACCGGGGGGTCAACTGTATTTCTTATTTGAAATATTGCTTCAGTTTTCGTCAAATTTGGTTTTCGTCAGACTTTCTGGAACGAATTAATCACGAAAACTGAGGTTCCACTGTATAAACAAAAAATTTATGAATTACAAGGAGAACAAATAAGCAGACGATCATTACTTAAGGTAGGTGCATTTTCTCGAATATCTCAAGAGTAAATTATTTACCTAGTATTTGCTATTGATGTGCTATTAATAATGAATGGATTAAAACGATTTTCACATTAAGCATTTAACAGTGAATGTTCTACAATCCGATCCTATGATTTTCATAATACAGTGGAACCCCGAGTTTCGAACATAATCCGTTCCAGGATTAACCCCCCAAATTCGTTCTCAGGGTCGAAAAATTTTTGGAAAAAAAAGCTTATTTTTTCTTAGGAAATGATAAAGAATCTTTTTCCAATCATAATGACACCAAAAGTATGAAATTTGATGGAAAACTTATGGAATTATGCTCTCTTGAAGCTATCGGTCTCGACGATATTTACGTGTCAGCGATTTTGTCCACTTTGAGCCCTATTTTTGGCCAATTCCAATGTTCTAGTCTACTAAAATCAAATCTATTTCGCTAGAACTCCATTTCTTCTATTAATTGTGTACAAGAAACCGATTTACCAATTTCAACTACCCAAAAAAGTGGTCAGAAATTGGCAATTTGGCCAATTTCACACAAATTTCAAACAATGCCAATTTCAAAATGGAGTCCAGAATAAACAATGCAGACATTTCTGTCTATAAAACAACATCTTCTCTGTTCATTAGTCACGTCTCCAGGCTCCTCTTACATTACTTTTGCTTTCCATTTTGAATTTTTATTCTCACAAAAAATAGAAGATTTACTGTTATGTATACAACTGCATCATTGTAAAAACAGTATAAATAATATCAGCGCACTTGTGAAAGAATATTAGACTCACCAGTTAACGGGTATTGGACGCGTGGCGTGATTTGTTTACTCTTGAACATCGGCAAAAATCGAACATTTTCGCTTCTCTGAGCTCAATTTCAAGAGAATTGTCATAACAAAACCAATCAAAATAATCTCTATTTCTGTAACATATCTTCCATTCTATCAAATGAGACCAAGAAAACAAGAATACATCAATAAATACCATACAAAAATAGACTCAAAATTCGCTGTTTTAAACGAAAAATATGGTCGGAGTTTTTTTTTCTCATTATGCAGTGTGTGCTGCAGGATTTTTTTTATACTGCGCACACTGACCACACAGACCCATTCTTTCATATGTAGGCCTACCAGCCGTTTCCCACTTAATTTGAGGCCGCTAGAATTTACGCGTACTAGTATGTCACCGACCCTGGCGCGTAAAATGTACTAGTACGGCACCGACCCCGAAAGGGTTAATGAGATTAATTATAGTTCTACATACTAAACATAAGAATTATACTACATAGTAAAGATATATTATATAAATGCATGTATATCTAAATATTTAAACAAATATAATAACATTTTTGCTTACCTTTATTGAAGATTCTTGATGGCATATGGAAGATAGGGAGGAGGAGTGAGGGAGGGAGGGCTTAGTGTTTGGAAGGTGAATCCTCCTCCATAAGGACTTCGGGTATCAAAGTCCTATCTGGGGTTACTTCCCTTCTTTGTCTTTTAATCCCACTAGGACCAGCTTGAGTCACTCGACCCCTGTCGCACAAAATAACTGTCCAGAGTCCTCTGTTTCTGGCGCCTCTTTAAGATTTGCCTGAAGTGGGACATTATTTTGTCACTGAACATGTTGCTGATATGGCTTGTTTCAGCTTGGTCAAGGTGATATTTCTCCACAAACCTTTGAACATCGTTCCACTTCGAACAAATCTCCTTAATCTCTGAAGAAGGCACCTCAACCAGTCCCTCTTCCTCCTCCTCCTGTGAAACAAGAGCCTCAACTCTGGTCTTATGCTCTTCCAGTTCCAGCTCTTGCAGCTCTTCAGTTGTTAGCTCTCCCCTGTGGTCCTCCAACAACTCTTCCACATCCTCGCCACTCACCTCCAAACCCAAGGATTTGACCAATGCCACAATACCTTCCACAACAGGCACAGAGTCGGCAGGGTCAGGGTCAGCGTCAAACCCTTCAAAATCCCTCTGTTGGACACAACCTGGCCACAATGGTCTGCAAGCAGAGTTCAAAGTCCTGGAAGTCACTGCATTTCAGGCCTTACCTATAAGGCCTATGCAGTTGTAGATATTGAAGTGATTCTTCCAGAACTCTCTAAGGGTCAGTTCATTGTCCGAGGTCACTTCAAAGCACTTTTCAAACACTGCCTTTGTGTAGAGTTTTTTGAAATTGGAAATGACCTGCTGGTCCATGGGCTGGAGGAGAGGAGTGGTGTTAGGAGGCAAGAACTTCATTTATATAAAATTGAAGTCGTCACACAGTAGGTCTTCCAAGTTTTGAGGATGTGCAGGGGCATTGTCCAGTAACAGGAGGGCACTTGGGGTCCAATTCCTTTTCCTGTAAGTATTTTTTCACACTGAGGCCAAACACTTCATGGATCCAGTCACTGAAAAGTTTCCTTGTGACCCATGCATTCTGACTAGCTCTCCACAGGACACAAACTTTTCTTGACGATATTGTGTTTCTTGAACAATGGGATTTTCTAAGTGATACACCAGTAAAGGCTTCACTTTAAAATCACCACTAGTATTACTACACAACATGAGAGTTAGCCTGTCTTTCATAGGCTTGTGTCCTGGCAGTGCCTTTTCCTCCTGAGTAATGCAGGTCCTGTTGGGCATTTTCTTCCAAAACAGGCCTGTTTCGTCACAATTGAACACTTGTTCAGGTTTAAAATTTTCAGTCTTTATGTAGTCCTGAAACTCGTTTATGAATTTTCAGCCGCACGTTTGTCTGAACTGGCAGCCTCACCATGCTTTACCACATTGTGTATGCCACTATGCTTCTTAAATCTGTCAAACCAGCCTCTGCTGGCCTTAAAATCACTAACACTACAATCAGCACTGGTTCCAGGCATTTTCTTTGCAAGATCAGCATGCAACTGCCTTCCATTTTCTCAAATGATTGTCTCCGACACACTATCACCCGCTAACTCTTTATCCTTGATCCACACCAGCAACAACTTCTCAATCTGTTCGACTATTTGTGGTCTATTTTTGGCTAGCATATCAACACCTTTTGCAACATCAGCTTCCTTGATTTGTTACTTCTTTCCCAGGATAGAAGCGATAGTTGACTTGATTTTGCCATATATCCTGGCAAACTCAGAAATTCGCACACCACTTCATGTCTATGGTGTTTCTCACTTTCTTCACCACAGGGGTACCACTAGGATCTTTCTTGGGACCCTTGGTAGCTTATTTCACAGTCGCACTTAATGAACAAGCTCCAAACACAATTAATTAATTGTGAAATGTTTGGATGAGCATGCAGGGTAATGTTCACTTAAGTGTAAACAACTCTAGACTGGCTCACGGCGCTTGCGCGGGGAGGCCCGCTAGCGCCTGGGCGGACAGGTCTGGTACACATTTGTTCAATTGGCGGGACATGTTCGATTGACGGGACGTGTTTGATTGGCGGGACAAAATTTGTTCGAAAAAAGTGTTTGAAACTCAATTTGTTCGATTGCCGAGGCGTTCGAAACTCGGGGTTCCACTGTACAGCCTTTCCTTACTTAGCGATGTACTCGTTTACCGACGCTTCGGACTTAAGACGGCCTCTCTGACCAGTATGCATGCCTAAATAATGTATATTAGAGCTGATTTCCTCTATTCTGATTATTACAATACAGTGGACTAGAGATTTAAAAGCTCGTGTGTGTGCGAGTTTTCATCTGAGCTGCCTCCTGGTGTTATCTCTGCTACCACATTATTTGCAATATTCCTCCATTTTAGGTGTCTTAGGTAGAAATCCCCCAGGAGCAAGATGATGGGGGCAGGATCTGGAAGGTTTTCCAGACAGTGGTCAATTTTCTGAAGCTGTTCCTGAAATTGTTGGGACGTTGCATCCGGAGGCTTGTATACAACCACAATGACCAAATTTTGATTCTCGATCTTTACTGCTAAAACTTCAACTACATCATTTGAGGCATTTAGTAGTTCTGAGCATATAAGTGACTCTGTGATATACAGACCAACCCTCCCCTTTTGCCTGTTCACTCTGTCACATCTGTATAGGTTGTAGCCCAGTATCCATATTTCATTGTCCAAGTGATCCTTTATGTGGGTCTCTTTGAAAGCCGCAAACATTGCATTTGACTCTGTAAGCAGTCCACGGATGTAAGGTATTTTGTTGTTCATCACTGACTTTAGACCCTGTATATTTGCAAAGATGAATGTCGTCGGATTGGTGGTATGGGGGGGTTCTTTTTTTCCTGGCACTAATATCTGTTGTTCTGGAGTGGAGGCCATTGACTGTGATTCCACTCCACAAATGATTGCAGTTGGTGTACAATTTCTGTCATTTCCTGCCAGCTTTTTTTCCTTCCTGGCGCTAAAAAACCTCTCTCTCTGGAGTGGCTTTGGCTACCCAGGTTTTCCCATGGTCTGGATGTTATGTGTCGTTTTGTACCCTTTGTGGTGTGCCTGGCAATATAGGGTATAGCACTCTCTTTCCTGAACTGATGAGTGGCATATTTCAGGGTGGAAAAGCTTACAGGAAGGGAGGTTGCATTTTCCTGTTGTCATATGGGCACGACATTTTGTGGGGTGGTCAAAGTTGCATGTCCCATCTGTTTTCCCATAGGCCTGGTTTCTGTTTGCCTTGTTTTTTGTGACTGTGTTCCCTATTGTATTCACTACTGGTGCGTGTTTTCCCATCTCATTTCTATCTTCAGCACTAGTGCTAACAATGGAGCCTTCGTCAGTTGTTTCTGGTAATTTATTTATCTTCAATATTTCTCAGGGCATCCCCTTGTTTACTATATACCATGGTATTGCTAGTTTGTAACATTGCTTTTTGTATGTCCTTGTCTACTCCTGTTTCCCCACTAGATCTGTCCCCCTTCAGGCCACAATCATTTATTTCTCCATTCTTACAGTTACTGTCCACCAGGACAGCATTTGTACCAGGGGCGATAGCACCATCTGGCCCAGATTTTTTTATTTTCCCAACTGTTATAGAATGCCTTATGTTTTTTATGAAGGCTGGCTTGATGGTGTCATCTTTTAATTTTTTTTATTAACACTTTGAGGGTCCAAGCCGTAGATCTACGCATTGTCCACAGGGGCCAAGAATTTTCAAAAAAAAAAAATAATTTTTTCTTATGAAATGGTTGAGAATATTTTTCTAAAGGTAATAAAACAAAAAGTACAAAAACTGACGAAATTACACTATCGCAAATTTGACTGTGTCAGTGATATTTACATTTCGGCGATTTTGCCTACTTTGACCCCTATTTTAGGCCAATTACATTATTCCAGTTGACCAAATTCTTAGCTATTTCGTTAGTATTACAGTGGAACCCCGAGTAACAAACACCCCGGAAATCGTACAATTATGTAAGTATAATACTGTAAGTGCTTTTGTAAGTGTATTTTTGGGGGGTCTGAAATGGACTAACCTACTTGACATTATTTCTTAAGGGAGTAAATTCGTTCGTTAATAGCACTTGAGCAGGCTTCTGGAATGAAGTTTTTACGTTACTCGGGGGTCCACTGTACTTCTGTTTTATTGATTGAGTACAAGAAACTTTTTCAAGTAGCCAATAAAGTGATCAGAAATTGGTAATTTCGCCAATTTCACACAAAGTTAAAATATTCCAATTTCAAAACAGCGTCCAGAATAAACAATGCAGGCATTCCTGGCACTAAAATAACATTTCCTCTGTTTATTAGTTATGTTTACAGGCTTTACACTTGAATTCCATTTTTATTTTTTATTTACATAAAGAATTTTTATTCACACCAAAAAATAGATGAATTACTCTTATGCAATATTGTAATAATTGTGTAAACACTATCAGTGCATTTGTAAATGTATATTAGACCCACCATTTGACGTGTATTGGTCGCTTGATGTGATTTGTTTATACTTGAAAATCAGCAAAAATCAAGCATTTCTGCTACTTTGAGCTCATTTAGAAGCTATTTTCAATACTAAAACCAATCAAAATCATCTTTATTTCTGTAATATATCTTCCATTCTATCAAATGAGACCAAGAAACTCCGAATACAACCGTAAAAAGAACATGAAAATACACCACAAAGTTGCTGTTTTAATAAAAAAACACAATCGCAGTTTTTTTTCTCATTATGCACTGTGTCCTTCAGGATTTACTTTATATGGTGCACATTTACCACATAGATGCATTCTCGCATATATAGGCCCAAATTTACCGATCATAGCTTATCTGAGTGAGCTGAGCTCATGGCATAGATGTACGGTTTGGACACTGTGGGCAGTGCATAGATCTACGGCTTGGACCCTTAAAGGGTTAACACATCGGCCTATTCCCACCAAGGCAGGGTGGCCCGAAAAAGAAAAACTTTCATCATCATTCACTCCATCACTGTCTTTCCAGAGGGGTGCTTTATGCTTCAGTTATAAAACTGCAACATTAACACCCTTCCTTCAGAGTGCAGACACTGTACTTCCCATCTCCAGGACTCAAGTCCGGCATGCCGGTTTCCCTGAATCCCTTCATAAATGTTACTTTGCTCACACTCCAACAGCACATCAAGTATTAAAAACCATTTGTCTCCATTCACTCCTATCAAATATGCTCACGCATGCTTGTTGGAAGTCGAAGCCCCTCGCACACAAAACCTCCTTTACCCCCTCCCTCCAACCTTTGCTAAGCCGACCCCTACCCCGCCTTCCCTCCACTACAGATTTATATACTCTCGAAGTCATTCTGTTTCATTCTATTCTCTCTACATGTCCAAACGACATCAACAATCCCTCCTCAGCTCTCTGGATAATAGTTTTGGTAATCCTGCACCTCTTTCTAATTTCCAAACTACGAATTCTCTGCATTATATTCACACCACCTGGCGTCTACCTGGAAGGTATTCCGGGGATTGACGTCCCCACGGCCCGGTCTATGACCAGCTCACTGTGGATCAGGGCCTGGTCAACGAGGCTGTTACTGCTGGCTGTACATAGTCCAACGTACGAACCACAGCCCGGCTGATCTGGCACTGACTTTAGGTATCTGTCCAGCTCCCTCTTGAAGGCAACCAGAGGTCTCCTGGTAATGCCCCTTATGGCTGGTGGGAGGCTGTTGAACAGTCTTGGACCCCGGACACTTATTGTGTTTTCTCTTAGTGTACCAGTGGCGCCCCTACTTTTCACTGGGGGAACGTTGCACCGTCTGCCAAGTCTTTTGCTTTCGTATGGAGTGATTTCTGTGTGCATATTAGGGACCAGTCCCTCCAGAATCTTCCAGGTGTAGATTATGATATATCTCTTTCACCTGTGTTCCAGTGAATACAAGTCTAGTGCTTCCAAGCGTTCCCAGTAGTTAAGGCGTGTGATGGAACTAATAAGTGCAGTAAAAGTTCTCTGTAAATTCTCTAGATCTGCAATTTCACCTGCCTTGAATGGGGATGTTAATGTACAGCAGTATTCTAGCCTAGAGAGAACAAGTGATTTAAAAAAGAATCATCATTGGCTTGGCATCTCTTGTCTTGAATGTTCTCATTATCCATCCTATCAGTTTCCTCGCAGATGTAATAGTGGCATTGTTTTGGTCCTTGAAGGTGAGGTCTTCAGACATTACCACACCCAGGTCCTTCACATTGCTTTTCTGCTCTATTGTGTGATTGGAGTTTGTAATATACAGTAGACCCTCATTTAGCACAACTTTATGTTGCGCGTTTTGGGTATTACACGATTGAAGAATTGCGGCACATTTTTATCTAACTCGACGTAAACCTTATATTACACGATTCGCTGGAGGGAGAAAAATTTGAGCGCGCGGTCGCCTGCGGTGGGTTAAACCATTTTGTCAGTGGGGAGTCCTACTGCTATCCCCAGCCACCTCACCCACCCACGCATCCCTCCCAGCGTTCAGTTTGATTCATACGCGTGCAGGATGACAATAATCGGGAAGCTCCCATTGTTTATTTACATATATTTTATCATTTTCATTGCATTTTGATAAATCTTTGTACACATAAAAAGAGGTAAATGTAAGTCTGACTGACTGACTTGACTGAATGACTTACTGATTTGACTGAATGACTTACTGACTTGACTGAATGACTTACTGACTTGACTGAATGACTTACTAACTTGACTGAATGACTTACTGACTTGGCTGAATGACTCACTGACTTGACTGAATCACTTGACTGACTTGACTGACTTACTGAATCACTTGACTGACCTACTGAATCACTTGACTGACTTACTGAATCATTTGACTGACTTACTGAATCACTTGACTGACTTACTGAATCACTTGACTGACTTACTGAATCACTTGACTGACTTACTGAATCACTTGACTGACTTACTGACTAGACTGACCTAATGCTTACCTCACTGGAGGCTACCCAAATACACTATTCCTAGCTCCGACGAACCCAACAGAAGTCTCGCTTGTTATTAACACATTAAAAAACAAGTTAGGAGATCTAAATAACTTACCACCTTTTATATACAAAAAAGCTTCTCAAGTACTATCACCAATTATTGCAACACTCTTTAACAAATCTATTGAATCTTCCACCTTCCCAACAATACTCAAAATAGCGAGGGTCACCCCAATACATAAAGGCGGAGATCAAGCAGACCTAAATACTATAGGTTAATATCTAACTTACCCCTTCTCTCCAAAATCTTTGAAAAGTTAATTCATAGGCAAATCTATTCCTACCTCATCTCCCACAACATACTCAACCCCTGTCAGTTTTGTTTCAGGTCTAATAAAAACACAAATGATGCTATCATACACATGCTAGAAATAATATACACCGCTCTTGAAAATAAAGAAATCCCACTGGGAATCTTCATTGATTTACGTAAAGCTGTTGATACAGTTGACCATGATCTGTTACATCTAAAATTATCACACTATGGTATAAGAGGGCACTCCCTCAACTACCTAAAGTCATACCTTAGCGACAGAAAGCAATATGTGTCCACAAATGGAGCTAACTCTTCCACACAAACAATTACAGTTGGTGTCCCACAGAGAAGTGTTCTTGGCCCACTTCTCTTTCTCATTTACATAAACTACCTACCAAATGCATCTCAACTACTCAAACCCATACTATTTGCAGATGACACTACATACGTCTTCTCTCACCCATGCCCAGACACACTAGCCAACACTGTAAATGCTGAATTACAGAAAATATCTACCTGGATGATGACTAAAAAGCTTACCCTCAATGTTGACAAAACTTATTTCATTCAGTTTGGGAACAGAGCTACAAATGTTCCACTTAACATAATGATAAATGGATCACTTGTCACAAAACTCACACAGGGAAAATTCTTAGGAATCCATCTTGACAGTGGCCTCAAATTTAAGACACATATACAACAAATTTCCAAGAAAGTCTCCAAAACTATAGGAATACTATCCAAGATAAGGTACTATGTTCCACAACCAGCTTTCCTCTCCCTTTATCACTCACTCATTTACCCCTATCTCACCTATGGAATCTGTGCATGGGGCTCAACAACAATAAATCACCTCAAACCATTAATAACACAACAAAAGGCTTCAGTTCGAATGATAACAAATTCCCACTCCAGACAACATACTCCACCAATATTCAAAAGTCTGAACTTACTCACCATATAAGACATCCATACTTTTTACAGTGCCTATTACATACATAAAACACTAAACTCAAATATTAACCCACAACTCAAAATTCTCCTAACCAACCTTAACAGGACACATGAACATAACACAAGACACAGATCACTCTTCGATGTTCCCCGCGTCCACCTCACACTATGCAAAAATGCAATGCACATCAAAGGCCCAAAAATTTGGAATTTATTACCTATGATTACCAAAGAAACCCGGACTGTACATCAATTCAAAACTCTGCTAAAAAACCACCTACTCGCACAAAACTAAATACCCACTACTTTACATTACCTACAAAGTTATTAAATAACTTTACACTGCCTCAAAATAACATTATTCACTGTGTTACTCCCCTAGCCTCAAAACCCCCTACAAAATTGCTCAAAGAAAAATAATTTATCAAACATAATCTAATACAAATGTTGAAACTTATACCTCATAACGTATATGTCATGTTATACCTTATATTGTATAAACCACCTAATATAAAGAAATCCATCCTCATGTACCCTTGTGCTCCTTGTAACTCATCTAATGACCATATAAACTGTTATTGCAAAGCAAATTATTGATTTAATTTGTTTAATCTGATTTATTAATTCTTTTATAGACATATAAAACTGTAAATGATCCAAAATTATAAAACTATTATGTTTCAAAAATGTCATGTTCAAATTATGTTCAAATTGCATAGTTTAAATACTCAACTATACTTATATTGTAAACTGTCTACTATAATTCTTACCATTTAGCCTCAGAACCCCTTACTTAATTGCTCAAAGAAAAATAGTTTATCAAATATAATCTAGTACAAATGTTGAAACTTATACCTCATCCTTATGTACCCTTGTGCTCCTTGTAACTCATCTAATGACCATATAATTTGTTATTGCAACACAAATTACTGATTTAATTTGTTTAATCTGATTTAATTAATTTTATAAATAAGACAAAAGTATAAAACTATGTTTCAAAAATGTCATGTCTAAACTCTGTTCAAATTGCATAGCTTAAATACTCAACTATACTCATATTGTAAACTATTTACTAAAATTCTTACCATTTAGTTTAAAGTTAATTTTAAGTCTGCCCAAAATGTCCTGCATATTAGGGGCTTTTGGCATGTACACCTCATAACATCTCATAACCCATTGTAATTCTTTGTATCATGTCCAAATAAACTATTACTTACTGAATCACTTGACTGACTTACTGAATCACTTGACTGACTAAATGACTTAAAGTTAGACACTCTAGTACAACCATCGACTTCAGTACCAGAACCTCTACCATCCACCTCAGCCCAGTAGGGCCATAGTATAACTCTCCACTCTCTTTACAATCATCCACAAACATCATTACCCACAATTTAAGGTAAGAAATACTATTATTTCTATTGCATTTGTAGTCCTAAGCAGTAATATATCACGACAATGAACTAAAATTTTTGCAAGATCTGTTGGTCTAAAAAAATCTTGTTTGGCTTTTTGGGGACTCCCAGGAACATAACCCTATTTTTCCCATAAGTTCTTCTAATTATCTAATAATTTTACCGTAACTACCGTGCTAAATGAGGGTCTACTGTACTCAGTCCTAGATATTATTTCCTCCAGTTTTCCATAACGGAGTAGTTGGAATTTGTCTTCATTGAACATCATATTGGTCTCTGTTGCCCATTGGAAAACATGGTTTATATCTTGGAGATTTGCCGTGTCCTCAATGGATGACAACTCTCATGCAGATCCTAGTATCATCTGCAAAGGATGATACAGTGTTATGGTTCACATCTTTGTCTATGTCTGATATGAGAATGAGGAACAGGATAGGTGCAAGTACTGTGCCTTGTGGGACAGAGCTCTTTACTATGGCAGCATCCGATTTAACTCTGTTTTACCACTGCTCTTTGTGTTCGATTGGTTAGGAAGTTGAAGATCCATCTGCCTCCTTTGCCAGTTATCCCTTTAGCACGCATTTTGTGTGCTATTACACAATGATTGCACTTGTCAAAGGCTTTTGCAAAATCTGTGTATACTACATCTGCATTCTGCTTGTTTTCCAGAGCATCTAATACCATATCATAGTGGTCTAGAAGTTGCGAGAGGCAGGAGCAACCTGCTCTGAAACCATGTTGCCCTGGGTTGTGCAATTTTTGGGAGTCCAGGTGGTTTGCTATCCTGCTTCTTAGAACTCTTTCAAAGATTTTTATGATATGGGATGTTAAAGCTATTGGTCTGTCGTTCTTAGCTACTGTTTTGCTGCCACCTTTATGGAGTGGGGCTATATCCGTTGTTTTTAGTGACTGTGGAATCTCGCCTGTGTCTAAGCTCCTTCTCCATAGTATACTTAGGGCCTGTGAGAGGGGTTTCTTGCAGTTCTTAATGAACACAGAGTTCCACGAGTCTGGGCCTGGGGCTGTGTGCATTGGCATGTCGTCGATGGCTTTCTCAAAGTCTAGAGGAGTTAGGGTTATGTCAGATTGGCATTCATTGGCAGGGTTTTGGGGCTCATTCATGAAAATATTTTTTGGATTGTCTATCTTTAGACGGATTAGTGGTTCGCTGAACACAGAGTCATATTGAGATTTCAGTATCGCACTCATTTCTTTGTTGTCATCTGTGTAAGATCTGTCTTGTCTGAGCAGGGGCCCTATACTGAAGTGGTTTTTGCCTTGTTTTTGGCATACGAAAAGAAATATTTCGAATTTCTTTCAATTTCACTAATCGCTTTTAGCTCCTCTTGACTCTCCTGAATCCTGTATGAGTCCTTTAATTTTAGCACATTGACCTCAGGCATAACATCTCCACTGCCTCCAGCCTTCTCCTCGTTGCAACATTCATCACCCATGCTTCACACCTATATAAGTGTGTTGGTATAACTATACTCTCATACATTTCCCTCTTTACTTCCATTGACAAAGTTTTTTGTCTCCACAGACTCCGAAGTGCACCACTCACCCTTTTCCCCTCATCAATTCTATGATTTACCTCATCCTTCATAGACCCATCTGCTGACACGTCCACTCCTAAATATGTGATTTTATTCCACAGTTTGGTCTCATTTGGGCATACTCAAAAACACTTCCCTGGTTTAATATCTCATGTATGTAGTTGATTCCTGAATACCTGCACATGGAGCGTTTACCTGGAGTTTACCTGGAGAGAATTCAAGGGGTCAACGCCCCTGCGGCTCGGTCTGTGACCAGGCCTCATGTTGGACCAGAGCCTGATCAACCAGGCTGTTACTGCTGGCCGCACGCAGTCCAACGTAGAAACCACAGCCTGGCTGGTCAGGTAGTGACTTTAGGTGCCTGTCCTGTGCCTGCTTAAAGACAGCCAGGGGTTTGTTGGTAATCCCCCTGATGTATGCTGGGAGGCAGTTGAACAATCTTGGGCCCCTGACACTTATTGTGTTGTCCCTCAACGTGCCAGTGGCACCCCTGCTTTTCATTGGGGGGATGTTACATCGCCTGCCGAGTCTTTTGCTTTCGTAGGGAGTGACTCTCGTGTGCAAGTTTGGTACTAATCCCTCGAGAATTTTCCACGTGTATATAATAATGTATCTCCCCCGCTTGCGTTCTAGAGAGTACAGATTTAGGAACTTCAAGCGTTCCCAGTAGTTGAGGTGGTTTATCGCACTTATGCGTGCCGTGAAGGTTCTCTGCACATTTTCAAGGTCAGCAATTTCACCTGCCTTGAAAGGTGCAGTTAGTGTGCAGAAATATTCCAGCCTAGATAGAACAAGCGACCTGAAAAGTGTCAACATGGGCTTGGCATCCCTGGTTTTGAAGGTTCTCTTTATCCATCCTGTCAATGTCACTATCATGTCTGCCAGGAAACTGATAACTTTCAAAACAAGGAATGCCATGCCAGTTGTGGTACTTTTAAAGCCACTTGTTCTCTTTAGGCTGGAATACTGGTGAATGTACAGAATGTACAGAGAACCTTCACCCCATTTTAATTACTGGGAACGTTTAGAGTCTCTTAACCCCCTGGAACTCAGGAGAGAGAGACAAATCATAATCTACACCCTGAAGATTCTGGAGGGACTGGTCCCAAATCTGCATACGGAAATCACTCCCTACGAAAACTAAAGACTAGACAGAGGGAGCAATATACTCGCAGTGAAAAGCAGGAGTGTCCAAGACTGTTCAACAGCCTCCCACTGCTGCCTTCAAAAGGAAACTGGACAGATACCTACTCTGTGGTTCGTACGTTGGATTGCGTGCGGCCGGCAGTAATAGTCTGGTTGATCAGGCCCTTATCCACCGCGAGGCCTGGTCAGGGACTGGACCTCGGGGGCGTTGACCCTCGGAACGACCTCATGGTAGGTAGACATGCTTACTACCATTGTTGAGAAAGTTAAACCTGGCAGCCGGGTACCGTAGATTCTTAGTGCTGAAAGTGACCTGCTGGGAGTGACTTGCTGGGAGTGACCTGCTGGGAGTGACCTGCTGGTGCCGAGGGACCTGCTGAGTGACCTGCTGGGACTGAGAGTGACCTGTGGGGTGACTGGGGAGTGACTTGCTGGGAGTGACCTGCTGAGGAGTTACCTGCTGAGGACCTGCTGAGAGTGACCTTGAGAGTGACCGCTGAGGACGCTGGGGACTCTGGGAGGACTGCTGAGGACCTGCTGAGAGGACCCTGAGGACCCAGAGGACGTGCTGGGTGACTGTGGAGTGACCTACTGGGAGGTAAACGATGTGCGAAGTACTCAGGGAACAAACCGTGGGCAGTAACATAAACCGGTGCGAGGGTGACATAAACTGCTGTGATGGTGACATGTCAGTCCAGGTCACTCTGCCTGTCAGTCCATAAATATATATGATTTTAAAATTTATTTTTATCTATATTTTGTTTTTATTGCATTAGTGTCCTCTGTCAGTTAGTGCATGTCCCTCTGTCAGTGCATGACAGGGTGATAAACATTTATGGGGACACAAACTGTGCGAGTAACATAAACTGCCATCACGACGACTTATGTCACGAGGGAAATTTCGTTTTCTTCCTCAATGCTACTCTAAAAAACTGACAGAGGGGCATGCACTAACTGACAGAGGGACATGCACTAACTGACAGAGGGACATGCACTAACTGACAGAGGGACATGCACTAACTGACAGAGGGACATGCACTAACTGACAGAGGGACATGCACTAACTGACAGAGGGACATGCACTAACTGACAGAGGGACATGCACTAACTGACAGAGGGACATGCACTAACTGACAGAGGGACATGCACTAACTGACAGAGGGACATGCACTAACTGACAGAGGGACATGCACTAAGACATGACAGAGAGGGACATGCACTAACTGACAGAGGACATGCACAACTGACAGAGGACATGCACTAACTGACAGAGGACACTTCCTCACTAGTCACAATGGTTCTCTTGTCAGTCTGTCCATGTTTCTCTGTCAGTCCACGTCACTCTGCCTGTCAATCCATATGATTTTTTATGTTTATTGTTGTTCTCTGTAAGTGGTTTTGAGGCCTCACTGACAGGTGAATGTTTGATTTAAGGTTGGAGACGACAAGCTGCGTGTC